>BJCO01006384.1:0-10846 GCA_018326465.1 Flaveria floridana
GTGTGTGTGTGTGTGTGTGTGTGTGTGTGTGTGTGTGTGTGTGTGTGTGTGTGCGTGTATCTTACGAGTGTAAAAAATAACTTATATGAGTATTTCCTTTAAAATTCATAAAGGGTTGTTCCCGCCACAAATATGTGACATTCAAATTTCGAGCATGTATAAATCAACTAAACATAAGATTCTCAGGATTAATTACTATGTGAAATATTTGTTGAAAGTTTTCAGATGAAGAACATACCCAAAGTTTCACGCACGCATCAATGATCACTGGAATCAAACAAACGAAAATAATAATGGCAGATTGATCAACATCGAAACCATAATGTTCCACAATTATTTCAAGCAAAGTCTGCCAACCTGATTCTGAATGATACCTACAATTTCCAAAAATTAACAAAAAAAATGTTATTTGTAGACTTAAAAGTCAAAGGCGCTAATTTAACACTCAAAGGTCAAATGTTAGTCATTTTATGAGTGTCATATAAAAGAAAGAGAGTTACCCGAGAAAAATATCTGTGATAAGTATGATTAAGAATGCCTTTCCGGTGTCGGTAATGTTGTTTATTATTTTATACCCTGTAAATTTCAGCAAAGCTACCTACAAAAATATTCACAAAGAAAACACCATTAGTCTTTTATGCAAATTTAAATCATGTCTATATGAAGCTAATGAGCACAACTTGAAAGCCTGGTTTTAAATTGCGCGATGCGCCCTGATGCTTTTTAGTCCCAAATCCCGAAGCGTGATGCTCGATGCGCACACATCACGTATGCCATGCGTTAGTTATTAGAAAATACCAAAAATTAATTATACAAAACCTTTTTTTGTATTATTAATACTTCAACATAAAAACTACTTATTAACACACTCATAAAACATACTCTAACATAAAAACCCAAAATTCAAGACTATTATACTATGCACGGACTATTGAAACAACAGTTATACGTAAATATATACACAAATATGAAACAACACACCCTGATGTTGAGAGGTTAGACCCATACTCATGTTAAAAAGAATCGAAACAAAACCGACTGTTTCGACACAAGTCCAAAAATGAAGACAAAACATAGCAATGCATAATGGACGCATCAAGGCACATATTGCGCATTAGGGGCACATCGACACATCAGGGGCATATGATGGAAACGCAACGCATCACATGTTGCAGTGTGCTTGGAATAATGCATCACGCATTGTGCGGCATTTTAAAACCAAGCTTGAAAAAGGTCAATAGCCTTTGGCTTGAAGGTAATGAAAATTACCATCAATTAATATGTTTCATTGTAAGGAAAAAACAGTACAACTTCAAAAAGAATCTCCTTATTCAAGTGACAGTTGTTTTATGAGAAAACAAGTTCACGTTTGACTTATGAAAGTCCAATTTACAAGTGATTTAACTTCATAGTTACCATGAATCAGTGTACTACCCAAAAACTTGCGAATTACACGAAAACAAAAAAACAAATATATTGGAGACAAAAATTTTTAAAACACTTTTAAAGAAAATGAGTAATAAACTAACAGGTTGACTTTTATAAGTCAAACATGGATAGATAAATCTTTCAAGCAGACTTGCTATAGAATTTTGCATATAGAATTATAGACAGTTTTCATGACACAAATCTCTAAGTGGTATCCCAATAATTAAACTTCTTTTGATAAGAAGGAAAACAAAACAAACCTGATTTTGATTGAGGTACAAAAGAACAAATAATGAGGTCCCAAATACCATATCAGACCATATATTAGCAAATGCACTGCGGTTTATTAATCTCCATTCATCTCTCAGTTCTAACCTGTTAAAACAAACAAGCAAACATCAATATATACAATACTCTCAAATAGAAAAATCTACCCAGAGCAAAAATAACTAAATCCAGAGCAATGTACAGGGTCTATTGCATGAGCTACAAATTTCTACAGGGTCATTGCTCAAAATTTGGTGATTCTGATCTGCGAAAAAGATATATAAAACTAAAGCCTGATCAATGAGTACTTAATCTAGTTGATTGAGATCAAATAATCAAGTTCCATGAAAATCATAGTGTTTGACTACTAGCTGGAACTGAACTAGTCTGACTATATGGTAGATATACAAATACCCTTCCATAGAGACAAAAAATAATATGCTTGGAGGACTAACATACTGATTCACTCGTAATGATATATGAAGAGTAAATTGCAATAAACAACAACAGGTTTCCAGTTCATTTCTAATTTGGTCATTAGACTTTCAAAAAAACCATAACTAAAACCATTATACTTCTAAAACTTATTGGTTTGTGTAATGTGGACCAGAACCTGACTAGAAAGTTGAATGATAGCTGTAATGATTTCTAAAAGTTAAATGACCTTTATAACAGTTTGTGGAAGTTGGGAATTGGGATGATCTTAGCCATGAATTTAAAGTTCTGTTATCAGACTGGAACTAGACTAAAAATGCATTGCTACATATTCAGATCAGCCCTTTTAAAAATGAAAGTTTAGAACAAAAAGAAAGGTTGCAATTTATTTATAATGGGTCGACTTAGTGATGTAATATCTCTAATCAAAATGGGTAAAACTAAAAAACCAACCAAAAAAGAAACATATGAAATGGGTAGAATGCCACCAAAGGTGTATTTTCAACATACAATAAAATCCTTTTATTGAAGATAGATTATTCCTGTAATAGTATAGATTATTGGAGTTATATAAACAAAAATTATTTGTAAAAACACTTACAAAATGGAGAAAAAGGGTTTCAGGTCAACCTAACCCAACCATTTCAACCAATACAAAAAATATTTACACGTTTTGGCCCACTACCCAACACCCCCATATTTCCACCCCTAGACACCTCATTTAGGACAGCATTGAAATATTTAGGTTTCCATCCAGTCCTAACCTCACAGATCATCAAAATTTGACACTAATTTTTCAACATAGCTGTTAAACACTTAAACAAAATTATGATACGGTACCAATGAAAACGTATTCTAGAAGGGGTAAGAAGCGGGTCGGAGCAGAGGTGTTGGAGCAGCTTAATTTGGTGTTTGGATCTGCTTTGGATCCATTCGAGCATGGGTATAAAGAAGAGCTGAAAGAGTGGGGGGCAGCTTTCAAGTTGAAGGAAGCTGAAGCAGAAGCAATTATTGGGCAGGAAGTTGAATAGTAGGAGCAGTTACTAATAAATTCTAGTTTAAAAGCAGGCTTTAGTTAGTATACTTTTCATGTTCTTATTTTCTTAAAAAGTCTTTGTACTTGTATTGGAGATTACCCATCTCGAACAGGGTTACTCTTTTTCAATTTTAATCAAAGCAAGCCCGCTGAATTTTGAATTTCTATCCTTTGGTTCCATTGCCGGGAAACGAAGGTGCCATAATGGTGAATACTCGGGGTTCAGAAGGATCAAATGCGGATGCAATTGCCAGCCAACTGGCTGCAATCTCGGCCAAACTTGAGTCGATAGAGTCATGGAAAGAAGATTCGCTGCTCTGAAACTGCAAGCAGCCAGACGGGGAAAAACATAACAGTGGAGGAGGCCGATCAGAAGAAGGGGAGACCAGTTTTTCGAACAATAACCGGCGACCCTATCATAAGATCGATTTCCCTACATTTAGAGGGGGTGATCCACGGGGATGAATTTTGAAAGCTGAAAAATATTTCCGGTTTTATGATACACCTGATGAAGATAAGGTCGATGTTGCTGCAATACATTTGGAGGGAGATGCATTAGACTTTTATTCGTGGGTTTCAGCCGAACAGGAGATTACCTACTGGGAGGAATTGGTCACTACTTTTCAGAAACAATTTAGACCTCCGGAGTTTCAGAATTCAGACGAATACTTATGCAGTATAAAACAAACCGGAACAGTGCATGAGTATAGGCAAAAGTTTGCGCGGCGGTCATCGCGCATGACTAACTGGCCCGACATTGTTTGTTGGGGGTTTTCATTAACAGATTAAAGGAAGAATTAAAGTCGGATGTCAGAATACACAAGCCCCGGTCAGTCTTTAAAGCTGCTAGTTTAGCGCTTGAATTTGAGTCCAAGCTCAATCACACGAAATCAGAGAAAAAGACGACTTGGGCTGTTCAACTAAAATCAGAATTCAAACCTGTGGCTAACACTTTATCACCTGCACAATCCAAACCTCCCTTGCGGATCAGTGATTCAGAAAAACAAACCAGGTTCGTAAAAGGGGAGTGTTTTCAATGTGAAGATAAGTAGGGACCGAGTCACCGGTGTAAGACTAGTACGCTGAAATTACTCGAAGTGGGGGAGGAACCCGATGAGGAGGAGGGACAGATTGATGCAACTCTGATCCAAGATCAGGAGACAGCGGGAATTAGCCTACATGCCATTTTGGGCCGCCCACATCCGACAACAATGAAGGTACTCGGTAAATTAAATTCTACTGAAATTTTGATACTGGTAGATGGAGTTTCCACGCATAATTTTATTTCAGACGTGCTGGGCCTGGTTACTGAGCTTAAACTTGTTATGCAACCAGTATCGCCTTTTGGGGTACAAATAGGGAACGGTGATGTGATCCGATGTGGTCAAATTTGCAAAGAACTAACTGTGCAGGTGGATGATTTGAAAATTGTTCAAGACTTCTTTCCGTTTTCCATAGGGGGAGCCGACCTCGTGTTGGGCATTCAATGGTTGGCAACCTTAAACACTGTACAAGCTAATTGGAATGAATTGTTTATGATTTTCACAACTTAGGGGAAAAAGTATAAACTACAAGGAATTTCTTCGGGCCCCCAGAAGTCCTCGTCGTTTCAGCACCTTGCCATTGAGCCCGAAACCATAAACCCAGTACCAACCCAATTACAGTCAATCTTCCAAAAATATAGCATTGTTTTTAAGGAACCCACTCAGGTACCACCCAACCGAACCCAAGCTCACTCCATACCGATGATTCCTAATGCCGTACCACCCAATATTCACCCTTATAGGTACCCACACTAACAAAAAACCGAGATCGAAAACCAAGTTGTACAGTTGTTAACCACAGGATTCATACAACCAAGTCGCAGTCCTTTTTCAAGTCCAGTTCTGTTGGTAAAAAAGAAAGACAATACATGGAGGACCGAGGATGTGCATAGATTACCATGTTTTAAACAAGTTGACTATAGCCGATAAGTATCCCATTCCAAATGTTGATGAATTATTGGACGAGTTATACGGAGCCAAGATATTTTCAAAGTTAGATCTCCGTTCGGGATATTATCAGATCCGTGTGGCATCGCAAGACGTCCACAAAACACCTTTTCGCACCCATTCGGGCCATTATGAATTCAAAGTTATGTCATTCGGTTTAACTAATGCACCCTCAACATTTCAAGCTATCATGAATGATTTATTTCGTCCTTACGGCGTTTTATTCTCATGTTTTTTGATGATATTTTGGTTTTACAGTCACAACATGGAGCAGCGTAAAAAACATTTAGATAAGGCACTTAAGTTGTTGTTGGAAAACCAATTCTTTGCAAAGCAATCTAAGTGTTGCTTTGGGCAATCCAAAGTGGTATTTTTTGGACATGTGGTCACATCAGAAGGCGTTCAGGTAGAAGAGGAGAAAATTTCAGCCATGCAGTCTTGGCCGATACCTACCAATGTTAAAGAAGTAGGGGGTTCTTGGGGCTTACGGGGTACTACCGGCGGTTTGTTACAAATTTTGGAATCATCGCCTGTTCCCTTACTGCATTAACTAAAAAGGATGGCTTTCGTTGGTCTGAAGAGGCCTTATCTGCTTTCAGTCATTTGAAACAGGCCCTACTTTCAGCCCCTGTTTTAAGGTTGCCTAACTTTTCACAGCCGTTTGTGGTGGAGTGTGATGCTTCTTCCGATGGGGTGGGTGCAATTTTGTCACAAGAAAATCACCCGGTTGCCTATTTTAGTAAAGGATTCTCACCTTCCCACCGATTCAAATCAGCTTATGATCGTGAGCTACTCGCGCTAGTTTTGGCGGTTCAAAAATGGAGTCATTACCTCCTTGGTCGACATTTTTTGATTCGTACTGATTATTACACATTAAAGTATCTACTAGAGCAGCGAGTAACCACTCCAGAACAGCAGTGATTTTTGGTTAAACTGATGCCTTACAGCTTCTCGATTGTTCATAAAGCTGGAAGGGAAAATCGAGGAGCGGATGCGTTATCGCGCAGGCCTCCGACTAGTGAACTACTTACACTAGTAATCCCTTATTGCACTGAGATTGCAGACATTAAACGAGGTCTGCAACGTGATCCAATGGCCAATCAAATCGTACAGCAGTTGCAAGCAGATCCATCTTTCGTGGGCAACCATGCTCTTGTGGATCAGTTTCTATTCTTCAAAGGGCGCCTTTACATTCCTGAGGTTCCTAATCTCAAATGGAAGCTCATTCAAGAAGCACATGGCACTCCCACGGGTGGACATGGGGGGTTTCTTAAAACCTACAAGCGGCTGTCAAATCGTTACTATTGGCCTAAAATGAAGCAGGACATCCGAGCTTTTGTACAAAATTGTGTCATCTGCTAACAAAATAAATATCAAACGCTCTCACTTGCTGGTCTCTTGCAACCGCTGCCGATTCCTCGTCAAATATGGAAAGACATTTCGATGGATTTCATTGTGGGGCTTCCTCGTTCCGGTCAAGCAGATACCATTTTGGTGGTGATCGACCGATTAAGTAAATACGCCCATTTTATATGTTTATCACATCCTTTTACTGCCGAAGGGGTTGCGGCTGTCTTTTGCAAAGAAGTAGTGCGTTTACACGGGTTTCCTCGTTCTATTGTCTCCGATCGAGATGTAGTGTTTCTTAGTAACTTTTGGCAGGAACTATTCCGTCTAAGCACCACTAAATTGCAGTTGAGTACCAGTTATCATCCCCAAACGGATGGCCAAACCGAGGTTCTCAATCGGTGTTTGGAAGCGTATCTTTGATGCTTTGCTAGTGAACAACCCAAACAGTGGAGCACTTTCTTATCTTGGGCAGAATATCCTTACAACACTAGTTTCCATTCGGCTATGAGAACTACACCATTCTCGGTTGTCTATGGGAGAAAACCCCATGCGTTGCTTCCCTATGTGTTTGGAGAGACCAAGAATGCAAGGTTAGAGGAGCAGTTAATCCAGCGCGATGCAATGTTAAAGCTTTTACACAATAATCTCCAAAAAGCACAAGACAAGATGCGCAACCAAGCTAATCAGAAACGGCGAGAACTTACTTTTCAAATCGGTGATTATGTTTTCCTGAAAATACAACCTTATCGCCAGAAAAGTTTGGCTAAGCACAAATACGAGAAGCTTTCTCCCAGGTTCTATGGTCTTTACCGCATTAAAAAGGTGGTCGCGAGTTGGAATTACCAGCAGATGCTAAAGTTCATCCCGTTTTTCATATTTCCATGTTAAAGCCTGCACACGGATCCTTCGCGGATGAAACCCTTGCCCCCCTGCCTATTACTACGGATTGGGTTTTAGATGTTGAACCGGGCTCTATTCTTGATCATCGTTGGGTATTTGAAGTTGGCCGGCCGGAATTAGAATTATTGGTTTCTTGGTTGAATCGACCGATCGAAGAAGCTACTTGGGAATCCTATGATCTATTAGCTGAGCAATTTCCTCTTTTCCGCCTTGAGGACAAGGCGTTTTACCGGGCAGGTTGTAATGATACGGTACCAATGAAAACGTATTCTAAAAGGGGTAAGAAACGGGTCGGAGCAGAGGTGTTGGAGCAGCTTAATTTGGTGTTTGGGTCTGCTTTGGAACCATTCGAGCATGGGTATAAAGAAGGTGAGAAGCTGAAAGAGTGGAGGGCGGTTTTCAAGTTGAAGGAAGTTGAAGCAGAAGCAATTATTAGGCAGGAAGTTGAATAACAGGAGCGGTTACTAATAAATTCTAGTTTAAAAGCAGGCTTTAGTTAGTATACTTTTCATGTTCTTATTTTCTTAAAAAGTCTTTGTACTTGTATTGGAGATTACCCGTCTCGAACAAGGTTACTCTTTTTCAATTTTAATCAAAGCAAGCCTGCTGAATTTTGAGTTTCTATCAGATTATGAGATGTATGAATATGCATAAAAAGTATACTGTAGAAGCCTTGAACTTACGCTTTGTGCCGTAACTCCAAATAAAGCTCTTCTTCAGAAATTGGTGGGGATTTCCCGATTTCAACCTCAAATTTGTATCTCTCTTTTTCAGTTTTCAATTCCTTCACCATTTCAAGCTTTTGATGTTTTCTTACATCAAGAATCTCTGCTGCAAGTGGTACAGTCTTCACATACCTGTGGTAAATATTTGTGTAATGATTTTGGTTGGAAATTTTTTTAGATAACAACAAATCATAGCAACCAACCTTACAAAATACAAGTAAATGGCAATGGGTTGATTATCTTTTATCTCTAACAGGTCAATTGGATTAAACTAAGGGATTAAACTAAGGGGATTAACTAAGTTGCAAACTAGTCATAAGAGTGTTCAAATGCATAGAAACCTCCTAATTTGTGTTAATAATAGGTAAAATTATTTATGCAATAATATAGTTTCGTAAAAGTACTTAACATGTTATTTATTTATACAAAAAAGAATAGATAAATAAAAGTTGTTCACAAGTCGGAAACACGTTACGATCTGAACTTATAAAGTACGTGATTTGATCATGATCAACTTAAACCAGTTACCCAAAATGATCAAATTTGAACGGAATACCCAACCCAAATTAGTTTATTAAATTTAACCTCGAAGACAGAATATTCATTTTGAAGTTTAAATGGAGCCCTTTGATGTTGAAAGTCAAATTGTACCTCCTTTCTGGAACGAGGGAAGAATAAAATACATAAAAAAGGATTTCCTATGTAACAATGGTTACCTATCGAGAAATGGCATAAGAACATAGTCATGAACAAAAAAATCCAAAGCCCATGGTATAATTATCAACACTGCCAAAAATTTTGCCTGCAAAAAGATGATTATGGTTTTAGAAGGAGATAATCTATAAAACATAAGACCTATGCTTCAAAAGGTTAATTAATTGTCAAACATGTATTTGCCAAATGACTAAATATTTTCAACAACAAAAATTGTTCTACACTTTTATGTATTGGGCTCCTTGTAAGTTTTTTATTTGAAAGCTAGTTTATTCTTTGTCACCTTTGAAAATGAACGTAGTTTGTTTCACACTTAGTGTAAAGCATGACAGTTAATTAGGAACTCCCCTGGGGATGTGCTTAGGAGTGTTTGGATGTGTGTTTTAGGATAGTTAGATGAATAACATTTTTCTCAACGATCAGTTTTTTATTTCAACTTCTTACCTGCTTCCAAATCCAATTACTTTGACAAAATAGTTGGACCAGTTTTCACCGATCACCACAACTTCAAGTCACGGTAATCAGCTTTAAAACACATCCAACACCCTTTTACATGCAATTAATAGTTTCCCAGTTTCCCCTCTAGTGGTTGCACAAATGAAAATGACTCATATCTCAAAAATTATACACTATTATTGTTTAAATGTCCATCCTCTACTCAACCAGAAAGCAAGAATGATTATTCATGTAGTAAATAGTCCAATTTACCATAAAAGTGTGTGTACATACCGAATTGAAGGAGGCATAGCGAAATACACGATCTTCATATAATATCTCATCATCTTCCCTTCCAAACACCAAGTCCCTCACAGATTCAGTAAATCCTTTCCCGGGGATAAGATCACTTGAATCTCCTTCAACATTTGCATCACTCGGTTCTTGAAACCATGATGAACCATTATTATTACCACTGCTCGTCCCATCAAGAAGCCAATCCTCCCACTTTCTTTGTTCTTCATTTTGCGCGTTTTCTTGTGCTTCCCTTAGTTCTACAATTGCCTCGGCTCTTCTTTTCCATGCTTCAAACTTTTCACCTTCAGATAACCCTTGATCATCACTAGAAATCTTTGCCGCTTCTTCCTCTGCTTCGAGCATCTCATCATCTTTTAAACCAAACCAATTTCCATCCTCATCAAAAAAGAATTTTTGCCACCAACTTCTGTTACGATTGTGTTTTTTCTTCGCATTTGGGGCTAACCTACTGACGCCCCTTCTCCCTCTACCACTTGATTGAATCACGCTATCCAAGTAGAATGGTTTACGATTGGCGAATCTTGGATCAGAAAACAAGAGATTGTTATAACACAAGACCATTGAAGAGCTCATTAAGAACATGTATACCATAACCCCACATCTTTCAACCTCATATAACTCTAAATCAATCTATTTCCAGACCATATATGCAAAATGGATAGAAACCATTCAATTATCCCTTGAGAACTTACCACAGGGAGCAAAACCCTAAATTCCCAGATAAGATTGGTGAAATGGTGTTTAGAAATGTGTTGTAGAAGAAGAGACGTATAATGCCTTTTTGGCTTTTTGGATTCTTCCTTCTGTGTGTGGCGTTAGGATTGATTTATCTGAGTCCCCTTTTTTTTCGCTAAAAAAATAAAAAATGCCTGTTCGAGAAGCCAAAAGTGGGAAACGGAGAATGGATAACAGTGGGGGTGTTCAAAAATATCCGAATTCGAAAATCCGATCCGAAAATCTGAAAATCCGAATCCGAAATATCCGAATTTTTGAATATCCGAAAATTCGGATATCCGAATTTCGAATATCCGAAAATTCGGATTCGGATTCGGATAGTGATTTTCAAAAGTTTCGGATATTCGGATATCCGATTATCCGAAAACTAAAAAATATTTTTTTTATTTTTTTTAATTTTAGATATATTTTTAATTTAGATTGAGATTTTTTAGTGTATATTGTGAATTTTATGATATGAGTTGGTTTTTATATTATTTTTATAATATTATATGTCTATATATTGTAAAAAA
>BJCO01006390.1:0-13601 GCA_018326465.1 Flaveria floridana
GGTTACGAGATCTAGAATTGAAGAGAAGGCGGATGGTGGGTGGCTGTGGCGAGTGAAGAAGGGAGGTGGGAGGTGGCCGCGGGTGGTGGTGGCTGGTCGGATGGTGGTGGTCGCGCGCGGGTGGTGAGCAGCAATGGTGCGGCGGGAATTGTGGTGGTAGGTTGGAGGGAAAGTGAAGAAGGGAGGATAAGACCCCGCGTATATCCAATTACCATTAGCGGCGACGCGTCGCCGCTAATAGGTCACAGTACGATTAAACAGGAGTCGTTCGATGTAATTGATTATGGACGGCTAGATGTGGCTCAAAAAATGAACGGTGGATCGCAATCGTTAGTGGCGACAAGTCGCCGCTAAAACCGTCGCCGCTAATATGTGTCGCCGCTAAAAGCCATGTCGCCGCTAAAAGCCATGTCGCCGCTAAAGGCCATGTCGCCGCTAATATTGTCGCCGCTAATATTGTCGCCGCTAATACGCGTGTTTCTTGTAGTGATGGTGTTACTACATATGCCTCTATGAAAGAATTAAAAAGAGTTTAAATGCCTCGATCTCTGAAAGAATTAAAATGAGTTTAAATTATTGAAAAAAGAACTTGAAATGAATGATGCTTTTTGGCTTCTATATTCAAGTATTGTAAATTTGGATTTTAATATTTCAATAGATTATAGGTACGAGTGTCTAGTTAGTTTTTTTTTATTCTGTAACTATAACAAGTCATCAATTTTGGGAGGATTGTCACATTATAAGTTTGTAATTATCATTATGAGTTCCTCAAGGATACACCTTTCTTACAATAATTTTATTTTCAGGGCCTCAATATCAATATTTAGACCTCCAAAACATCTAGAACAACCTCATATGTACACTGTATTCTTAAGTTGAAGAGAATGTGCATGTGATTGACATCATGAAAGGACTCATGAGATGTATGAACATTATACCTCTTCTAATACAATCATCATGGCACATATCATTATATTATAATCATCAATCATCATCATCATTTTGTGTTATCATGAACACCATCTCCTGTGCCATCTGTATCATTTTCAATCATCTCTTTCAATTCTACTACTTTTAATGTAAGAAAAGTTGTTAAAAGAAAAAAAGGGAGTGTTTGCTTGAATTCTGTAGAGATAACTTTATATTAGCTGTTTACTAATCAAAGTGAAAACATTATATATGATAGACTAGCTAACTACCAGACCAACTTCCAACATAGGAGATAATGCAGCACATCAGCACTGATGTTGAAATGTTGGCCTCCATATATAACAATCAATCTATTAGATTCCAATAACCGATCATTCTGCGTGTGCGAATAATATTACCATCTAACAGTGGCCGACATCGGGTATCAAAAGGAGCAGTTGTGATGTATTAACATCTGAAGGAAGAAGATACCAAAGGCTAGTGGGTGAAATCATGATGAATCTTGCATAATAATATTCTTTTCTTCTTTGCTTGATGGTCCCAAGCCTACCTCTTTTCAACTTTTTCATTTCTTTTTCCTTTAAATAGTACAATCCTACCCCCATCTTCCTAGTTTCATGCTTATGTTATATTACTATCTTGACTAAACCCATAATTCTCTAATATGCATCTTTAGATTATGATAAGATGTTTTCATTTTACATGTCGGTTATGTTGTTTAATGAATACCACAAACAAATGCCAACTCGTGTGCGCTACTAATACCTTAGTTTCCTTTCCTTTTTTAATTGTCATCCGTATCATATCTCATCATTAAATGCATAAATTCTCTAGAATCTGTCTGATTATTGTGTGATTAGCTCTATATAAACTTTTAATTAGCAAGCTATAAGAAAAACTTGGTGCCAGTGCCATAATTGTCTCTTGCAGCTTCTTTGTATATTGATTGCTGCCAACCAACCAACACTTTTTAATTATTTCAGGTGAACAGCATATTTCATTCAATTTTGCATATGAAAAAGAAAGTAGCTATATATCAAAGTATCAATTATTTCATCAAGTGATAGGATTAATATATTGAGTTGACCTTTTAAATATTGTTATTTCTTACTGCTGATAGAAAGTGACCACAAGCATGAAGTTTTTATTGATTCATGTGATTTTTAAGAATATGAGAACTTAAGGAATCTCCATCTTTAATTCTTTATATGCCAATGACACAAAGACAAATGAGAAATTAAAGATCGAACGGTACAGCCTACATGCGGATGTGTTAAGTGCATTCTTTATGAGTATGTAAAGTTGTATAACCATTTGCAGTTATGCTACTTTTTCTTTGCAAGAAAATGGGATCATGTGATGATGTGGGAATTAATTATGTTTATAAAGTATATTTTCATGTTCAGGGAGTTGTGAAGAGTAGTGGGATGTTGTTCCATATGTGCAAAATTACTTGATACTGTGCCATTAGATGTTTGCATTGTGGCCTCATAATTCACATCACCTGTCATTTCTAAGCATGCAAACACTAGTAGATAAACAGCTCAAGTTGTTCTCAAGCAGTATATGCTAAAGGTCTCTCTCTCTCTCTCTCTCTCTCTCTCTCTCTCTCTCTCTCTCTCTCTCTCTCTCTCTCTCTCTTCTTTTACCATATTATTCGTGAACACTGACAATGAGTTTTCTGTAGGTATATAAAACATTGGCTTCCACTTGATCAGCCAATATACATAAAATTCCTATGTGAGCATTCAGCTTTTTGTCTATGAATGCGTACATTCAACTAGTTATAATCTCTTTCGATTAATTGGTATCTAAAGCTAGCACGTCTAAACCAAATGGCAATATTTCTCATGACATTAGCTTTCTGCTCATGTCTAAAGATTATTACCACATAATGTGGTGATGGTAACTGATCGATATAATTAAATGAAAGTTTTCCAAAAGATCAGTTATTCTTCATGGTAGCATTTGCGCCTTTAGGGCATCTCATTTGCTTGATCAGAACCGCTTTTGGTAGAAGCAAGTACTAGTGCAACGCGTATTCTGCTTGTGAGAAACGCGTATTCTGATAAAAATAGAAAATTGTAATGAAAAAGTTTTCTTCTATTGCCATTGAGTTGGATACTTTCTTTTTATGAGATATCTGATTCCATTAAAAATGGCTGGTAGGCTTTTATTATAGGAAAACAATGGAAAGTCAATATGGGACACATTGTTGGACAAGATTGTGACTTTTGCAAGTTAATGGTGTCTCCTATTATCATGTGGGTCTAATAGTGAACAGCTTTGCAGGCTCTATGTACCTCCCAATATCCTCATTTTCTCCTCTAGTCTCTTGTTATTTTAATCATTAAAAGCAGCATACACTTCTGTGCTCATTTTCTGAAACATATGGGAGAAGCAAATGCAGGTGTTCGTAACGAATTATGACCTTTAAAATTGTGGGAAATACAGATGAAATATATCATTAAAAAAGATCAAGATAGAAAATGAAGTTCATGAGACTTGGGACAAGACCGGACACCTTCTATACCGGCGAAGCCACAAGGTTTGTAAACGTCATTCTTTCCTTAAATAATATAACTAAGTAATGCAACTAACCAATGATTGGTAAATTTCAGGACGTTAATTTCTGACTTACCTACTGACCTCACCATAAAGATCAACAATGTCACATACCTTCTCCATAAGGCAAGTAATCATAGATTTAAAAAAAGCTACGATTTAAAATGCATACATAATTAGTACTATGTTTTAACAAAATAATTACATAGACCATTGTGGTATACCTAGTTTCAGTTTCCACTGCTTCAAAAATGCGGTCTCCTGCAACAACTTTGCTCTGAGAGGGGAGACACCGCGAGTGTTCCAGTGGAGCTTGATGATATCCCTGGTGGTGCAGATGGTTTCGAGCTGTGTGCCAAGTTCTGTTATGGGATCAAAATTGATCTAAGCGCGCATAACTTCGTACCAGCAATATGCGCTGCAAAGTTCATGCAAATGACAGAAGCTATTGGGAAGGGGAACTTTGTATCAAAGTTAGAGGTTTTCTTCAATTCTTGCATTCTTGAAGGATGGAAGGATTCGGTTGTTGCTTTGCAGACTACAGAAAGGTTTCCCGAATGGTCTGAGAATCTTGGGATTATCAGAAGCTGCATTGATTCAGTAGTTGATAAAATACTTACACCAACATCAAAGGTAATCACTACAATACAACTTCAATAATGCATTAACGGTAGTCAGAAAATCACGAAAACTTTGAACTAAAACTCAAGGCCTTCGCAGGTTAGATGGCCGTTCACATATACCAGACAAGGATATGATAGAAAGAAGCACCATAAGTCTGCACCTAAAGATTGGTGGACAGAAGACATAGCAGACCTGAATGTAGACCTATTCAGATGTGTGGTTACTACAGTGAGGTCAACAAACATGCTGCCACCACAGCTTATCGGTGAAGCCTTACATGTTTATGCATGTCGTTGGCTTTCAGATGTAAGGTCTCACCCAGAAACCTCAACAGCTTCTGAAATGAACCAAGAAGAAGAATCTGCAAAGAGACGAAAACGACTTGAGATGATCGTAAGCCTGATTCCAGATGATAAAGGATCAGTTTCATTTGGATTCCTTCTCAGACTCCTTAACATGGGGAATCTTTTAGGCGCGTCTCAAGTGATTCGTTCTCAAATTATTGAGAAATGTAGCTTGCAGTTAGAAGAGGCAACACTAGATGATTTGATGTTACCTTCTGCACATGACCATTCTTTCGATCATCGCGTTTATATTAACATTGAGCTGGTTGAGGTTGTCGTGGAAGGTTATATCGCGCATTGGAGAAAATCATATTCCAGAGATGCAAATTCACTTAACTTGATTACAAAGGTTGGGAAACTGGTGGATTCTTATCTCCATGTCGTCTCCATGGACCCAAACATGTCAGTACAGAAGCTAGTGTCTCTTGCCAAAGCTGTACCTGATTTTGCGCGGCCTGAACATGACAGTCTTTACAAGGCAATTAACATATATCTACATGTAAGTAATATCAGAAGCAAAAGAAATTATTCAAGAGCTTCTTATTATAGATGCCTGCGTATGTTGTTTCATGTATATTCAACTGTCTTTGAATGATGATCATGAGCAGGAACATCCCGAAATGAGCAAGGAAGAGAAGAAGCACCTTTGTAGCATTTTGGACTGTCAAAAACTATCTTCTGAGGCTCGTGCCCATGCTGTGAAAAATGAGCGGCTTCCACTGCGAACTGTGGTGCAAGTCCTTTTCTTTGAACATGAGAAACATGGTGGTAAAGAAACAAAAAGCTACAAAAGTGATCAATCTGTTGTACAACCTCAAGGCATAGAACTAACAGAAACCACAGGGGATTTTCTTAACAGATTAGAATTGTGCTCAGGTGAACAGTCCACTAAAGCAACGGTTACTAGACGAACAAGTGGCCCAAGCAGCACAAGCCAAAGGCTTGATCCAGGACCAGAACACAAGTCAAAGGGGAAAAAGGTCCGGGACACAGGGTCGGACAAACTAAGGGAAATCATTGAAGAAGAAAGCAAACAACAACTTACAAAAGTAATGATGCAAAGAAGTAAATCAGAGCATCGTCGTAAAGGAAAGTAGTACATGGGTTATTTAGTTGTTATCAACAGTTAGTGAAACCTTTGCATAGAATAACCAGCATTTTTAAACAGTTAAAACCAATGTTTTACGGTTGTACTATGGCAAATCTTTCAGTATGAAAGCTTATATCAGACATTCAGTTCATTAGATGCTTAAATTGTAAATCACATATATTAAAATCTTTTTATATAACCATATAATTATATAATAATATCAAATTAGATTGTTTTCTAGTTATTATGTGTTAACCGACTATATTTATCTGAATATATTCGGATATATATAGTGTGTATATTTGAATTATATTTATCTTTCATAGTTGATAGTTTTGCATAGTTATAGGATAGTTTGTTACATTCTGTTGTGTATATGTATATCACGTTTTGATAAATGAAAGCATTTGAGAATTCTCAGTATTACATGCTATCAGTGCACTTGCTCTGAACTCTAATCTCGCCGCAGCCGCAGCTAGCCACGGCTCCTGCTGCCGCCAATGTTCCCTGAGCAACTTCCGATCCTGTTTCTCTCAGCAGTACATGTTTCTTACGCCCTCTACAGATCAATATGTGTGATAACCCTGAGAGTTCCAACACCAAATCTGTTGCTGCTCAACCTCTTCATCCTGCCTCATCGAAACAGCCTTGGTCCGCGCGCAGCAACAGCCTTATTAGGCCCCGTGGTGGGTCTTGCCTCCTCCATGCCCATACCGATCACAAGGGTGGGTTTCACATTGGCAACCAGGCCTATGGCAGCCTTCTAACTGGCCTAGTTCTTTTCGGCAGGTGGGTTAATTCAAGCAGCCACAACAAGCCCAAACCACTAGAACCAACTGAATTGGTGAAGCTCTAATTGCTATGACATTGGATCAACATGACACACAATGGTTTATGGACACAGGAGCTACCGATCACCTAAGTGCTGATCCGGGTATTGTTTCCAACTCCTACATGATTAATTCTATTAGATCCATACTCATTGGAAATGATCAACAAATGCCCGTTGTTGGATTTGGTAACACCAATTTCCCACACTCACCAAATAACCTCAAACTTTACAATGTCCTTTACACCCCTAACATGTTTGAAAACCTCATATATGTCAAAATTTTCACCTTTGATAATTGTGTTTTTATTGAATTTGACCCCTACGGTTTTTCTATGAAGGACTTCAAGAGTGGGAAGATTTTAAGCTGCCACAATAGTGACGGACATCTTTATCCTGTCACAGCTCCTACTCCTACCCAGCATCTGCCCATTTTGCCTTAACTTATTCCAAATGTTTGTCATGATTGTTTGGGTCACCCCGGCGCCCATGTCCTTGATTTTCTTCTTTCTAGTCAATTTATTTCATGTAATAAGAGAAGTCTTTGCAATTCTTGTCCATTAGAGAAACATTAACGCTTACATTTTTTCTTTATCAACATCTAGCACTTTAATATCGTTTTAATTTTAATTCACTACGACTAGACTTCTCATATTGCTAGTAAAGCTGGATATATATATTATATGGCATTAATAGATGACTTTAATTACACATAGATATATCAACTCAAATACAAATCTAAAACGCTTAGCAATTTCACTAAATTCCATACATTTAATCTTTCCATCAAAGTCTTTCAATGTGACAAAAAGGTGAAATTTGATAACCCTCACTTTCAATCACTTGCATCCTAAAATGGCATTTAGTTTCACTTCTCATGTTCACACATTTCCTAACAAAATGGAAAAGCCAAGAGAATAATACGTCTACTTAACAAAATTATGCTTTCCATTCTCGCACATGCTTATCTACCTCCCGTATTTTGGGTGGGAGCCATACACACTTCCGCCTATATACATAATCTTTTACCTACATCCGTTTTAAGCAACAACACCCCAGTTGTTACCCTCTACCTTCTAAACCCCACATATGACCACATACGGGTGCTAGGATGTCTTTGCCACCCGAACTAGTCCTCTACCAATTCAAATAAACAACCATTTCGCTCCACACGGTGTGTTTTCCTTGGTTACACCGCTGAATTCCGCGGTTACAGATGCCTTGACCTTTCAGTCAGTAAAGTCATCCTCTCCCTCCATGTCACTTTTGATGAAACCTAGTTTCCTTACTCTGAAAATGGTACACCCGACTACTCCACACTTAAGTCCAATCTCACCTCTTCCGTTTTCACCCATCCTGATCTATTCCATACTTCCTTCCCTCTTAACCAACCGCCATCACTTCTACCTCACCAACTCCACCAACCATACCACCTTCCACCCCCTCCCTCTCACCCCAACTCAATCCACCCGCCCCCCCCCCCTCCAACCACACCTGCACCTTCCTATTACTACCAGTGTTAGCCTAAGCCTCCACCACCACAACCTTCCCAGTAGCATCCTAAACCTCTTACACAGCCTAGTCAGACCTGCCTCCCACTCAACCACCAGCACCCCTAACCCGCCACCCACTTAACCACCACCACCCCTAACCGGCCACCTACTCATACCCAACGTATGATCAATAGGTCCCAAGATGGCACTTCCAAACCATCCGTTCCTATTAACCTACATAATACATTCACTAAAACTATCTCCCCTTACCCAAATCCTACCTTACAATCTTAACATATCCTCATTGGCACAAGGCAAAGACCAACGAATATAGGGTGTTAATAGCTAATAACACATGGGAGTTGGTACCAAGACCTACTCATGCATATATTATATTCATTTTTTATGGTTGTTTCATCAAAATTTTCATGCAGATGGCTCTTTAGAATTGTACAAAGCTCGTCTCGTGGTAAACGAAAAGTTTTAACAAGAGATTGCTTTGATACATTCGGTCCAGTCGTAAAAACTACTACCATTTAAATTGTTATCATCCTAGCCGTCTCTCATCAGTGGCTTATTCACCAACTAGAGGTAAAGAATGATTTTTTACACAATGACTTACATGAAACTGTTTATATGTTTCAGCCTCCAGGCTGCATGGGCAAATCACACCTGACACATGTATGCCGACTGAGGAAGTCCTTATGTGGCCTAAAACAAGCCCCTCATGCATGTTACCACCATTTTGCCACTTTGGTTTCCAAAGCACCATGAGTGACTCGTCTCTTTTTGTTTATTAAAAGGATGCACAAATGGCTTATCTTTGGTGATTAAATATTAAATGGAATTATTAAGTTTTAATTATCAGTTGAGTTTCCATGACAGATCTCGATTAGTTACATAATTTTCTAGGTATTTAAGTTACCAAGAAAATATTGGAAGATATATATTGAAAGTATTTGGTTGTTACTAATTTATTTTCTCATTATAGGCCTTCCATGTTTAGAGGCTGTTTGTACGGGAATTTGTTTTCCCTTCTTCCTATTTATTATCCTGTATCACCATTATGCAAAATCAATAAAACAGTAACAAACCAAGAATTCGATCCTTTCATGGTATCAGAGCAGGTTGATTGCCTGCTCGGATTACCCTTTGAAAAATAACAAACCATCCTCCACATCGTTCCAATGGCAGAAGAACAAACTGCCGATCAAACTACAAAAACCAATTCCGAAACCGCCGACCACACATCACCGTATTACCTACACCCTTCAGATTATCCAAGAACGATCCATGTCAACGATATTCTGAATGACAATAACTACCTTGACTGGCTGCAGGAGATGGAGAATTTTCTCTTCGCAAAAAATAAAATAGGGTTCGTTGATGGAAGCATTGAAAAGCCGGAGAAGACAAAACCCAACCACATGGCCTGGTTACGTTGTGACGCGATGATCAAGGGTTGGCTTACCGCTGCCATGGAGAAAGAAATCCGAACAAGCGTTAAGTATGCCAACACCGCCAAAGAAATATGGAACGATCTTCGTGAGCGTTTCGGGAAAGAAAGTGCGCCGAGAGCCTACGAAATAAAGCAACTACTCACGAATACCAAGCAAGACGGTACTTCTGTGTCTACTTATTATACTCATTTACGGTCATTATGGGATGAGATGAGTTCCGTTTTCTCTATTCCATGTTGCTTGTGTGACGGGTGCGGGTGTGGGTTGAGCAAGAAACTCACGGATTTAAGGGACAAAGAGAGATTGTATGAATTTTTGCTTGGTCTCGATGCGGATTTTTCAACCATCAGAACCCAGATTCTAGCTATGAAGCCGACTCCCACTTTGGGGGAAGCCTATCGGCTAGTTTCGGAAGATGAACAGCAAAGGACAATATCGATGGGCAAAAGAACCAACACCGTATCCGCTGCGTTTCAAACCCATGGCAAAATAGGTGGAAACTCCACCATACAAAAGGGGCCTGTTAGAAGCCGTGGTCAAGAAAAAGAGGTCAGCAAGGCCACAAAAGAAAATAATGATCATTGTAGTTTTTGTGATCGAGACGGACACAAGCGAGAAGGTTGCTTCAAGCTAGTTGGTTACCCAGAATGGTGGCCCGGGAAGAAAGGTGAAAAGACTAAAGCTAAGGCCGGATGTGTTGAAGCCGACACAAGCCCGGTCCCAGGCTTGAGCAACAAAGATTATCAACTCTTTCTAAAACACTTTGGTGGGACGAGTGTAGGTGAAGGTATGAAATCCATGGCAAATTTGACACTTAAAGAAGGTAACGAAGGTGAGTGGATATTAGACTCTGGTTGCACTGAATATATTACCTATTTGTCTAACATTCTTATTAATCAAAGGGACACTTCCTTTGAACCCCCCGTTATCATTCCGAATGGCGACTCTATTCCTGTTAAAGGAAAGGGAGAATGCATGTTGCCAGGAGGGTCAAAAGTCAATGGGGTTCTTTACATTCCCGAGTTTAAGTGCAACTTACTCTCTGTTAGTCGACTTAGCCGGGATCTCGACTGTTGCATATCCTTTTTCCCTAATTTTTGTGTCATGCAGGGACTACAGAGGAGGAACTTGATTGGTGCGGGTAGATGTGAAGGGGGGCTTTACCGGATGAAGATGATTCAAGAGAGAAAGGCTATGGCTACATCGGTTGATACATGGCATAAAAGACTTGGACACGCTTCAAAGGGAAAGCTCGCCAAAATTGATTTCCTCAAAAATAAAGTTCTTGACTTTGGTAATTTTTGTGACTCCTGTGCTAGAGCCAAACACACTAGACTACCTTTTTCTTCGAGTTCTATTAAGACTTTTGCTTGTTTTGAGTTAATACATTGTGATATTTGGGGAGGATATCAGGTACCATCTTACGCTAAAGCCAACTATTTTCTAACAATAGTTGATGATTTTAGTAGAGCCGTGTGGGTTTTTCTTATCAAACATAAAAACGAAGCGAGTCAGTGTCTTAAAAACTTTCATAACATGATAGAGGTGCAGTTTGAAAAATCCATCAAAAGAGTTAGATGTGATAACGGTGGGGAATTCACGTCCAACGACATGTTGAATTTTTATAATGACAAGGGTATTTTGCTTGAAACCTCTTGCCCGCATACCCCGCAACAAAACGGTGTCGTTGAAAGAAAGCATCGACATTTACTCGAAACGGCTCGAGCGTTGAGGGTTGGTGCAAACGTTCCTAAGAGGTTTTGGGGGGAATGCATTTTGACCGCGGCTTACTTAATAAACCGACTTCCTTCAAAGGTCATAAAAAATAAAACTCCGTTTGAATCCATTTGGAATGAAAACCCGGACTATGATTTTCTCAAGGTCTTCGGGTGTCTAGCATATTTTAAAAACACTAACACGAAAGGAGACAAGTTTGAAGACAGGGGGAAGCCGGGCGCTTTTCTTGGATACCCGGTTGGCACGAAGGGATATAAAATATTCGATCTCCAAACTAAGAAAATCGTCATTAGCAGAGACGTCGTGTTTTTTGAAGACAAGTTTCCATTCAAGGAAACTAATGACACTGATGGTGACATAGGGGAACCAAGTATTATTCACGAATGTTACTGTGACCAAAACTTAGAGTCACGACCGAGCCCAATTGGTCCAAACCAAAACGAGACACAAGCCCATTTTCAATCCCCTGAAATTGATGGTTCTGGAAAACCAACGGAACATGAGGCCCAAACCTCCGAAGGTGATCAGGCCCATGTTTCTGAACCTGATGTTGAAGTCCAAATTTCCAAAAATAATGTGGAAGCCCAAGTGTCCAATAATAATGTTGAGGCCCACTCCCTTGAGAGTGAAGCCCAATCTCATGGCAATGAAAACGAAAATGAAGCTCAATTTTCTGACCATCAGGAAGTTAATGATGATGAAATTGAACCAAGTATTGAAAGTGAATCAAGACCCACTAGAACAAAGACTCAACCGTCAAAGTACAAAGACTTCGTTGTGCAAGTCCCTCCTTCCGTCAAACACCCAACTTCCAATCAAGCAACCTCCAAGGTACACTACCCGATCTCAAATTTTGTGTCTTATGATAATTTTTCCATTAACCATAAGGCTTTCCTAACGGCTATCACTAAAAATGATGAGCCTAAATATTTCAAACAAGCCGCACAGGACCCTCGATGGTGCGAAGCCATGAAAAAGGAGATACGGGCATTAGAAGAAAATGGTACTTGGACCTTGGAGGAATTACCAAAGGGAAAGAAAGCCATTGATTCAAAGTGGGTTTACAAGATCAAATTCAAACCGGATGGAGAAGTGGAAAGATATAAAGCACGCCTCGTCGCTAAAGGCTTCACCCAAATGGAGGGGGTGGATTATCATGACACTTTTGCACCGGTTGCCAAACTCGTTACCGTACGAACATTGTTGGCGGTGGCCGTAAAGAAAGGATGGATCATTCACCAGCTCGACGTCAATAATGCTTTCTTGCATGGAGATCTCGATGAGGAAGTTTACATGAAAATTCCTCAAGGGTTTTCAAAAGAAAATGAGACCCGCGTCTGTCGTCTAAGAAAATCACTGTATGGTCTGAAACAGGCTTCACGAAACTGGTACCACAAGTTCACTCACTTCCTCCGTACCTTGAAGTTCCGGCAATCACATGCAGATCACTCGATGTTTATCTTTGAAGCTGACGGTATCACTATGGTAATATTAATATATGTCGATGATGTTATTATTACCAGTAATTGTCTCGCTAAAATTCAAGAAGTCAAGACCAGACTAGATGACCAGTTCAGTGTAAAGGATCTCGGCCAATTGAAGTATTTTCTCGGTATTGAGGTTGCTAAAACTAACGAGGGTTAAGTGTTGAGCCAACGAAAGTATGTTCTCGATATTTTAAAGGATAGTGGTATGACATATTGCAAGCCGAGCTCATTCCCTATGGAGCACGGCCTAAAACTAGATAAGGGAGAAAAGGAATCTAAAGTCGATGCTAATCAATATCGTCGCCTTGTTGGAAGACTTCTTTACCTCCAGGCGACGAGACCCGACATCACCTACTCGGTAAATGTATTGAGCCAATTCGTTGCCAATCCTCGGAGCAACCATTTGGAGGCTGCGTATCGAGTGCTCCGATATTTGAAATCTACACCGGGTCAAGGGATTTTACTCTCTCGTTTGGGTAAACCTGTTCTTACTGCCTATTGCGACTCAGATTGGTTAGGTTGTCCTTACACTAGACGATCACGTACCGGCTATCTACTACTTCTTGGTGGGTCTCCCATTTCTTGGAAGACAAAGAAGCAATCAGTTGTTTCTCGATCTTCGGCTGAAGCCGAGTACCGAGCCATGGCCTCTACTGTGAGTGAAATAATCTGGGTACGTTGGTTACTTGATGAGCTTCATGTTCGTACCTCATCTCCCACACCCCTGTTTTGTGATAATCAGGCGGCACGACACATTGCTAACAATCCAGTCTTTCACGAACGCACCAAACACGTTGAAATAGATTGTTACTTCATTCGAGAACGGGTCGAATCCAAAGAGATAATTCCTATGAATATTAGCAGCAAGATGCAAGTTGCAGATCTTCTTACCAAAGGGCTCACTGCACAACAACTCCAGTTCCTACTAAGCAAGATTGGCATTACGGATCTAAATGCTCCATCTTGAGGGGGAATATTGGAAGATATATATTGAAAGTATTTGGTTGTTACTAATTTATTTTCTCATTATAGGCCTTCCATG
>BJCO01006391.1:0-10585 GCA_018326465.1 Flaveria floridana
ATTATTATTCTTTTGTAATCATTACCTTATAGTTAATGAAATACGTTTGAATAATTATTGATTTTGCATTCATTGTGTTTCTGTGATTGTGTTCATAATTAATCATCAAAACAATTAAACGTCAATTAGTGATAATTCCGCGATCATTAAATTGATTTATTTTAATACTGGTAATTCCTGAATTGAGATCCTTGGATTCACAACAGTATTATACTCATTTTAAAGATAAAAAACACTCGTTATTATGGTGTAATTTTTATAAAAAAATATTGTCATATATAAAAGTTATAAACATTAAAAAAAAGTGGGAAACTTATAAAAAGTCAACAAAAATGTCTAGTACTAAAATACTACTCTAAAATTTTTTTCGATCTTAACCATTCATTAAAAAAATGGATGATTGAGATTACTTATTACATTTTTTAATTTTAGAATACTTTCTATTTAAACTTTTCTCTATCTTTTAAACTTTTGAACATACTGCTGCATCATCCTTATTTTCGTTGTTATTCAACATAAATTTAGCTTGAAACTAAGATGGGTCGAAGATAATGTAACTTTTTTTATTTTTAATTTTTGAATTCACTTCCGCATAAACCTATGTCAAGTGCATATTTTTATTTATAATTATTATAAATTGTATTCAAAATTGACTCGGGTTAAATACAATACAGTTTTAACTTTTAATTTCTAATTATTATTGTGACATGATTATTTGTAACTCTGTTTCAATATAATTTTTATTCAACACCACTCGCACGTAACACTCGGTCAAAGATAACATGTTTTTAGGTTTCCACGACAACATAATGTCTTTAAAAATTTTATATTATGAATATCCGTTACAACATGCTTATTTTTTCCTGCATCAACAGAACTATACGTATTTATTTATCACTCTATTTTGTTTTTATATATAAAAACAATGAATTTATATTTAACTGTTTTATATATTTTTTACACGCTCATAACCGTTAAAATCATGAAATGAATAAGAAACGAAGGTTACATGACAAAGGACCCAAACATGGAGACGAATAGTGTTGCACGACGATATAAATCCACTCCACTCTTAATACGCGTTGCATAGAAGATTGATATACACATTAATGAGTCAAACACTTATATAAGTCGTCCATCAGGTGTTACTATATGATCTCAATTCCATATAGACGTGTTTCTTTTTCAACCTATTGGGGGCACAACAATAGATCTCAATCACTTCGTCACAGTGAACGTATATGTTTTGCTAAAATAAACTTTTGCTATTTTTCATTACTTTCTTCACTTTTAATATATTCATGCAAGGAATGGTAAATGGTATTTATATATTTAGGATGTTTCAGCATTTCTTAATTAAAAACAAAATAATTAAACTGATAATGCAGGTCATAATACACCTGTAACAACATTTATATCGCTCGAAACTCACTCGAAAAAAACTTAGAAATTTTAACTTAATGTGTTTGTTTTCAAACGGAGCCACCTCCCCTTGGCTTGTTTAGCAATCGAGCCAACATCTCATATCCTATTTTCTAGCATGATAGTCAACACTAATTGCAACCCTAGCATGATAGTCAACACTAATTGCTAGAGGTAGACTATGTTTATTCATTTAAAATACATATTTTAATTGCGTTAGAAATTTATTGATAATATTAATATGGTTATTAATATTTAGTTAATAAATTAATGTCTTAAATGAAAATTAATGTGTTTAATGATATTAGGAATTAATAGTGTGGAAAGTTATCCCACATTAAAGGAAATAAAGAATATAAAATGGTTTATATTTTATAACCTCTTATATATATTGTTTCATAAGGTTTCATACTAAGTGGATTCACGAAGGGTGCGGCACTCGCACGCGCACGCGGCGTGGGCATGTGGGTGCAATGTGATGCTTTAATGGCTGTTAATGAGCAGTTATGATTTCGGATTAATGGTTGAGTGGGTGTTACAGTTCGAATTCCACTATAAATATTGAGGGTGCCTCAGTATGAAGACAAATCAACACAACTCGAAACCTGCAGAAAATAGATTCTCTAACCATCCTCAATCTCTCTGGTTTCTCTTCTACAAACAAGTTCGGGTTCTAGATCAATCCCGGCAGTACAAACTATTTCGGCTGTTGTACCCTGGGAAACAAAACGAGTTCTCCTGGTAGGCTCGAAATTTGTTTTAGGGGCCCCGTGTTTAACACGATGCTCAGCCTTTACATTTCTGTTCATCTATTTCTGTTAATTTACAAGTGTAAAAAAAATTTGTAATCGGTTATTTATGTTCATTTGTATTGATTATATTAATAAAATTGTTTACGTTTAATTTTTATATGAACGGTTCCTACAAATTCTTATTCAATCAAACATTTTAATGGTCCAGTACAAGCTTGTCAAGTATTCGCTAAGTCTAGAAATGTTAAAATAGCTCATGGCTCAAACCACGTTTGAAATCAATTAACTCGTTTATAAAACGAATTAGCTCAGTTCATATCATTTACATACTAAATTGAGTTTGGCTCAGCTCATTTACAAATCAAGTCAAACACGAGCTAACCGTGGTTGACTCAATCCGGCTCATGAACACGAGTTATAAATAATTTTGTAACATAAATCCGGTTATATTAATGATTAGAAAAACTTAGAAAGTACGATACTTAACCTATTCTGACATCCAACACGTGTGAGAATGGAATTTCGAGATGTTGAGGACCAACGTCAAGGGCACGATATCAACAACGTTGGAGAACACGATTTACCCCATCATGAAATAATTATTGCACATAACAAAATGCGTAATTTGCGTTCATCTTTTCTTTTTTAAATAATAATAATTGAACTAAAAACCCAGCTTTTTTTTTATTGTGGTCCATACCACAACTATATATAACACATAGTTTTGTATTAAAATCGATTTAAGTTTTATATTGTTTTATAAAAAGAGGTCTCAATTTTCAGTGTTTTTCGAAGACACAAAAGAATCAATAATTTATGGAGCTTCTCACAACTTAAGATTTTTTTAACATTTCAAGGGTGTTTTTGATGAAAAAATTGTCTACAACTTCCATTTTTGTTTTATAAAAATCTAAGTACTCAAATTCATTTTTAAAAATAAGCAAGGAGCCTTTGAAAAGTAAAATTACCTATACTAGTGAATGCTAACCCTCATGTTACGACGCAATCGTTAAATTGTTAAAATAAAGGTATAAGAAAACAATATGTTCAAAGTTTAAAATAACATGAACTTAAAAACAAAAGTAGTAAAAACAAATGTAGTCCAAAAAGAAATACGAAAACATATATATAAAAATTAATAAAAGCAAAATAGAAAACCTTGGCAATTTGTGACTTGTCCGGATTTAAATTTCAAAATCAAATACGTAGCCAGGAGAGGGGAGACAATCTTTCATGCAAGAGGGACGAGCGATTGCTTTGCCATCTCTAGCCAAAGACCAGCATTCAAGATTTGAAACCTTCAGTTCAGCGGTTGTGTGCCCGAAAGTGTCTTTCTTTCCTTCTTGCCCGAGTTAAGCTCACTTTAGTCGAGCAGTTTCGCATTTCTCGGTTCGCTTTCTATCTCTGTTTTCGTATTAGAATCTCCTATTTCAACCTAGCCTGGCTCTTTTTTTAGTTGGCCATGAATTAAAAAATGCATCTCTATCTGATCCGTGAAAGACTTAGCTACTGGAAAGGTTGAGATGATCTTGAAATGTTTTAATACAATTAAATTTTATAATTATTTACTTATAATAATTAAGTATATTATAAAATGAGGGTTAATGTACACAAAGCGAATATATTTTTCCTTTACCAAAACCAAGTCCAAATCCTTGTGATATAATAGTGCTTTTATTTTCATCTTCCACCAACTAAAATCGATTCTATTATACTTTTGGATTACAACCTTTCCATCTTTAGCCATTAGCAAACAAGGGACAGACAAAATCGAGATAGAGTGAACGGACATATCAATAGTACAATCTTTAATTTGATGGTTGTTCAATTGAACATTATCAAAGAAACTCTACACACTCTTCTTATTCACAAGAAATAATTCTTTAGTTGATAATTTAATTAAAAAAACAAACAAATAAACTAAGCCTAGTACTCATGTCAACAAACACCCAAACCACATATCAAAGCAAATATGAACAAAAAACCTAAATAACACCCTGGAACATAAACACCCAAAACCAAATCAAACAACCCAATCAACCCTTAATTTGAAAACAAGAAACGAGTGAATCCTAATCTAGACTGAAAACAATTGTGCATAGCGATTCTCGGTGATGCTCCCAATCAACTCTCAAGTTTTCAGTCAGGCTACAAGAACGACAGGTTTAAACGGCAATTGCACAACAATCCAAACCATTACAATGACAACAATTAAACAGCAACGAAACAATGGTGATATTTAAGTTGTGTTGCGACTCAAGGATGGAACCCTAATCAGTGGCATGGTGGCAACAAGATTCTGATGTTAAGAACGGTGACTCCAAGGGTTCTCAAAACCCTTATCACAAATTGGTGTGATAGAAAACTCTGATCCACGATCGCAACCCAAGAGAAAATATTTACCATAAAAAGTTTCTCTTGTTCGAAGATCAAACAGAGAATCAAGATCCTGAGTCTCTGATGTCACTTGTTAGGTATACGTAGTGAAACTCTATCACACACATGCGAAAAACAATAAATCAACACAAGAATTTAACGTGGTTCGGTAAGTGCGACCTACGTCCCGTTGCTACAACTAGGATTTTCTCTTTATTAACGCAGTAGAAAGAATCCAATACATGACATGTGTATACATAAAAACTAACAATACAGTTAACAACTTAATAAACATAAAAATTAAACACGATGAAAGCAAACTAATTATTTTTTACGCATTTATTTTAGACTTTAATTATTTGAATATACTAATGTATGTTAAGTTATTTCTGTAAAATTCCTTAAATTCAAAGTTATTTTCTGCAAACTTATTATTTTTTTAATTTTCTTCAATACAATTTAACGATGAAAACAACCAGTCACAAATACAATTTAACGATGAAAACCACCAGTCACAATTGCAAAAGTTTAAAATTGACTAGGCCCTAGAAACTAAAATGAACCCATATTACGAGGCCCGTTATTCTCATGATTGGGCTAGTCCTTTGAAGGCCAGCATCCCAGTTTTACATATTAGAAATTAGAAATAGAGATTTTAATGGGCAAATGGGTCCAAGAGAATGAGATTGGTCTTGATAAATTTGTGTTTGTTATGTGTTAAGCTCCAAAGGCTTTTATTATTATTTTTTTTCAGTGATGAAACCAAGGAATTAATTGTTATTATTTTTTTAAATGCTTCAATTTTATAGATGTGGATATAATAAAATTTGAGTCGATTAGTCGGGTCAAGTAGATCATATAATAAAAGTATGATTCAATAATAAAAAACATTATTATTAGAATGTAAAAACCACATAGTTTTAAGTTGAAGAAATCTTTACCTTTTCCTATCGTCTCTTTTATCCAAAAAACACATAATGTAAAAAAAAACCTGAATCGCCCTTGCCTTTGATTTAAGTCTAAGATTCCAAGGATTTAGGTACAAGAATACTTTAGATTTTATAGTTATTGGGTATTTAGTGGGTATTAGGAGTGTGCTTGATTTAATTTAATTATAACTTGGGCTTTACATGTATTAGGTATTTAGTTGGAGCGCACTTATTTAGTTATTTAATTAATTAACTGGTGAACTTTTTTTAACGTTTGAGTTAATATCTTTTTATAACTCGTTCTAAAAAAACATTGTTATCATTTGAAAAACTTATACATCTAATTACATATGAATGAGAATTTATTATATTCCAATGACACCAATAAATACATACTAGGTGCAGGTTTGGTTTTTTTCTTTGTATTAGGTATATTATATGGTTAAAATTTACTAGCTCATACTAGCCGGGTACCACTATTTGTTACTTGTTAGGCTCTGAGAGTTTTCTTCTTTGTATCGGATATATTTATAATCTTATATAATTAAAAATTACTAGATAGGACTCTCATCACCCAAAAGTCAACATTAAACTCTCTTCGTTAGGCAACTTAAAATATCAATAAATTTATATCTTTAATTGTCCTATATATTAAAAATACACTTCGATGAACAGTAACTCAGGGGTATTTTCAGTATTTCATTGTGCCTCGGGTTTCATGCTATGCCTTTTTATGTATTATCCGCTTCCTTTCTTCATTTGGTGGTGGTGGTTGCCGAGGCGGTGGGCGATCGGCTGTTGATGCCGTTTCGTTTTCATCGGCCGTCCGTGCTCTTTAAACGCCGGTGGTTGTCGGTGCGTGTGTTGGTGTAGGCGGTGCTAGGGTCAACCTTCCTGTCGTGACCTCGCCGTTGTGTGTCGTCGAAGGTCGTCCGATGGGGCTTACGATCTACGGATCTGAGGTTTAATGCAAAGAACAAAGTGGTGCTGGTGGCGGTGGTCCCCTCAGCCGGATGTCTGGGTACTGTCGGCTTTTCACAATCTCTCTGTTATCCTTTTAGGGTTTTCGGATGGCGCTGCCTACTGCCGCCCGATACCGTCGTGGCATGCATGTGTTGATGGTGGCGCTTGCTGCCGTCGGTGGCTATATCTGTTGCGTGTGGAGTTTTGTTTTGGGTTTATCTGATCAAATACAGTGTGATGAACAGTAACTCAGGGGTATTTTGGTTATTTCAGTAAGCATCGGGTTTCGTGTTGTGCCTTTGTATGTGTTATCGGCTTTGTTTCTTCATTTGGTGGTGGTTGGGTGCCGACGCGTTGGCCGTTCTTCTGTTGTTGGTTTATTTGACTTTAACCGTCAATGATGATGACGACCCGTCATCTGAGACCCTTATACCTCTGTTATTTTTGGTTGATTGTTTTAAATCGTTAGGGTCTGTTTCTGGTTGGTTAATGATGGTGGCTATGGTATGTGGCTGGAAGTGTTCATTACTTCCCTCTTGCTATGATGACTGTGGTGGAGGGGGTTTCTTAGCATGGCACACTTGGCGATGGCAAGTGTGGTGTACTGCACTCGCAGACTGAGTTGCAGCCATAGTAACCAAAAACCCAGATTTGAGCCAAATGCCTCATGTTTTGAGTTTTTTTGCTTTGTTTTCTTACTTGCTTTATTAACATATATTCATGTGTTACAACCCTCATCCACCTTCAGTTGTGTCTGTTCTTTAGATTAAATCGCAGCTAAAAAAAGGCTATGATGGTAAAAAAGTAATGCTCAAACAATATGCGTTTATCTGAGCCTCGGTTTAAGAAGTATTTAGTTTTCAGTAGCGATTTGATGACTTTGTTCTTTCCTATATTAACTTGTCGGTTTGTGTTGTGATGAAACAATTAACTTGTGGTTGTGATAATGGGTTGTCTGGGACTCGGTTTTATCCGTTTCCAAAACGCGCAACGCGCGTGGGTGCATCACCCCTAGTTCGCTTAAGTTTCTAACAATTTTAAGATACAATTTTTACAACTTATATAATATATTAGTATATTCATATTCCGATGTTGGTAAAAAAATTGATTTTGGGTAATCAGTACCGCCTAATACCGTATTTGTCCCCCAAACATGTAAAAGTTCTATAATTAATCCTATACTGACCCAACTGCTTTGAGTTTTCTAACGGCATCTGGTTTTCAGTCATTTTTATATTAAAAAATCTTAAAGAAACCTACAAAGTCTATGAATCAAATTTAAAATTTACAAAACTTTATTCGAGGGCGACAAATCATTTAGTCTTAAAACCGTGGTTGATCACAAAAAGTAACAACAACAATTTGTTTGTCCACTTAACTTGATCATCGTTTCATGACCCAAAGATCCAAACCAGGGCCACTAGGGGTAATTTTTTTGGTTCAAAGCTCTATTAAAAACCCTTGTTGATCACTCCAAACGATGAAAATGCATAACACCTCGGTAATCAGAGTAAAAGACGTTACAAAGCTCATTGTATCTTTCATAATTGAACTTGTGAACACCTATAAGCTTCGTTTGCTTCGCCCTAAATCGCCGTTGGAAATAGCCTTCAAAAGTGGGCTCTTGGGATGTCCTCAAGAAGAACATGTAAGCAAGTGCAAAATGGAAAGACGTGACAAAGAAGCAAATCGGCTCCATTACGTCCCAACTTAGTTCCCAAAATGTTAGTCTCATGAACCCTAATGTTTGTATGATCAAAAACCCGAGCCCAACATACAGCTCACATCGAACATGGGATACTGCCTTTTGATCGATCAAACGCTTTTGTCGTTCTAGTTTTTCGAGTTCTTGTTTCCTTGGGTCGTTTGGGATTGCTATAGATTGTGAGATCACTTTCTCCATTGATTTTGCAACCTGATACAATATGTTATAGTTGATGATTAGATATCGTAATTCAGGTTAATTAGATCGTGAATTGATATTATGCATGATCACAATCAATAATTGGATGTTACATTTAAAAATTGGAAAGAAAGAAGTTTAAAAAGTGAGAATTTAGGGAAGATTCTTGATTTATAGTTTGTGATAAACAGATGACTTTCAATAGGTCATGACAAAAAACCCATAACAACAACGTAAGTAAGATTTGATTGTGAGACCTCTGTTAGACGATAATAAGTGTTTATTGTTAAATGTTAATTTGCGAGTCTATTTCAAGCATCTATGAAATATGTTAGAGCATCTCTAACGTTCTTAAGATGATGACCAAACAAATGAGGAGCAACAAGTACTTTTAAAGATATAAATGCAAATATGATATGACAGTTTAGGCGGCGTGTGGGTTTAAATACTAGTCTACTCGTATTTATAAATAATGAAATCATAATAATATTCGATCGGGGAGAAGTCCCATACCTGATCAGGACGGAGGAACACAACGTTCCCCAAAACGAGAACATCTCCCACTACATCCAACACCTTTGCAACCTCAAGGCCTCGATCGGCCATCACCACACGCATCAATACAAATAGTGACGAATTCGTTATAGCTAATCGAATTCGTTGGGATCAGCTTAATGGCAGATCTCACATTTTTCAACTGTGAACACATCACAATTTTCCTAACATCACCAACAGAAAATCCACCAGAATTCAAACCAGACGGTTCACAGTAAAACAATCCCGACAAGCTCGATCTCGGTGATTGGTTCATTTGTCTCCGGTGGTGGAGTCTGTTGCAGAATCCGGCGTATGTGGTGGTGGCAGAAGGCGGCTCCGGCGACGTCAAAAGCTGGTGGTGAAGACTCGGTGTGGCCACGAACAGGTACTGTATGTAGAGACGCTTTGCTATGGCTGTTCGGAGGGCCATTAGTTACGGTAAATGATGTGATAACTGATGAATACACTTGTGAGTTGTGATTTGTTTGTGTGTTTAGTTTGCTATTTATACACGAGAAGTTGTTAGGATGTAATTGTGTACGATATGTGTATTCATGCACATAAACGTTTAATTATGGGTGAAAAGCATATTTCCCCTGTAAAAATGATTAATTGCATATATACTCAACCAAAAAATTTAAATGCATATATCCCCTTTCTAAACTTTATAATGGCATATATACCCAACCAAAAAATTTAAATGCATATATCCCCTTTCTAAACTTTATAATGGCAAATATACCCATTTTCATTAAAAATATTTTATGTAATGACTAATTTACCCTTATTTTTATTAAAACTTCATAACTTACAAAAATCTCCTTATTCTTATTAAATTGTCAATATAGTTTTTCAATTTATACTTTATAACTCAAAGTTCCCCTTATTCTTATTAAAGTGGAAGATGTTTTTATGCGTCATCATTCAAGTGACTCGTATTAAATATAGTATACAAGAATGAAAAAAGTCCCACAAAATATAACCAAAATATTCAAAGATCTTGACATTTGTGACTTTTTTTGTGGCGAGTACGGACACCATAAAAAAAACTTGCAAAAATTCGGCATCTCAAGATCTTTGAATATTTTGGTTATAATGCCTTATCTTCATTATATATTTTGTGGGACTTTTTTCATTCTTGTATACTATATTTAATACGAGTCACTTGAATGATGACGCATAAAAACATCTTCCACTTTAATAAGAATAAGGGGAACTTTGAGTTATAAAGTATAAATTGAAAAACTATATTGACACAATTTTGTAAATTATGAAGTTTTAATAAAAATAAGGGTAAATTAGTCATTACATACAATATTTTTAATGAAAATGGGTATATTTGCCATTATAAAGTTTAGAAAGGGGATATACGCATTTAAATTTTTTGGTTGGGTATATATGCCATTATAAAGTTTAGAAAGGGGATATATGCATTTAAATTTTTTGGTTGGGTATATATGCAATTAATCATTTTTAGAGGGGGAAATATGCTTTTCACCCTTTATTCTTTAAGTAGTTAAGGATTCTAGTTTTGTACGAGTGAACGTTTGTGGTGAGACACTGTGAAGGGTCATGTTGCAGCTCACTCATGTTTGAGTGAGTGCACTTGAAGGGTGGCGCGTGGGGGTCTCAGGATCTTAAGAAGAAGAATTGGCCATCAATTTTTTGAACGTTGCTCAAACTAGTTACATACTCTTATCATA
>BJCO01006402.1:0-14261 GCA_018326465.1 Flaveria floridana
ATTGGAGGCGGTTTAAGGAAGCAGGGCTGTTGGATGAGGCTGTTATGGAGAAGAAAGATCGTGAGGCATTGGCTGAGAAGGCTGAAAGGCTTGAAAAAGAGGTATCTTTTGGTTGATGTTATTGTGTAGATTGTGTGTGTTGAGACCCTTGAATTGATTACAACTGTTATTGTTTATGTATTGGTGTTAAGTAACTATAATCATAGAAATGCTAGTTTTAAAACTGCTAAATCTTAAACACCTGTGATAAAAAGTTACACACACATAAGAATCAGTAATATGTGCATATTTAACCGGGATAGAAATTGTTATATTCGATGTAGGATGTTAGCTTGCTTAGCAGCATGCCAGCATATGTTCAGTTGTTCAAAAGATTAATGAGAAATTCGTAGAGTTTTAATCCATACACTTTATATGGTCTTAGTTGTTAGAACCCAGAACTTCTATTACTGTGCTCGCTGTGAAACTGAGGCATTTGTGAATTCTTATTGCATGTTGATTTCACATATATTTTTTAGATGAAAGTCTTAATGCGTTTCTTGAGTATGTGCTTTAGTGAAAATGTTTTTGTATAATTGTTGTAAACTTGTCATTGAGAAGAACAACCACACTTCCATTTCCAGTTGATACCAATTCCTCCCATAACTAATCTATGTGCAATATGTTCTTTTTGACAACCATTCCTGCCATTACCTAACGTTTGAAACAGTTACGATTTACAATTCTGAGGTTCTTTCACATATTGTTGAAGATTACGGACACTTAAGTTTTGTGCTGCAGATATTCGAATGGCATTTTAAGTCAGCATTTTTTTTCTTTTCCCAGTTATTTGACTATCAGTATAATATGGGACTCCTGCTGATCGAAAACAAGGAGCTAATGGCAAACACTGAGGAACTTAAAGAAGCACTTGCAGAAACACAAGAAGTTGTTAAACGTGAGGAGGCTGCTCATTACATGGCTTTATCTGAAGTTGAAAAACGATGTGATGATTTGCGGAAAGCTTTAGAATTTGAAAAACGATGTCGGGCTGATGTAAGAAAATTTATCTCTTTATATTGTTGCTTTTTATAGTTAATTAATGTGTTTTTTGAACATTAGTGCTTTTAATTGCAGCTTGAGAAGGCGTTGCGTGAAATTGCTGAAGAGAATAAACAGATTAAACTTGAATCTCAGAATAGTTTGGCAGATGCAAACAATTTAGTAGCTGGAATTGGGGATAAAGCTAGACAGGTGGAACAAAAAATGCAGCAAGCTGATGCAAAGCTTGCAGAGGTGGGCAGAAAAAGTTTGGATTTAGACAGAAGATTGCAAGAGCTAGAGGCCCATGAAAGTGTCTTGCAGATTGAACGCAAATCGTTTATTGCAGAGTATGTTATGCTGAAATTTGTATAATAATTTGAATGCTTATATTTATGGCATGTTCTGATTTGTGTTTTGGAATTGATTATCTAATTCTGTGATTATTGTGATTATGGCAACAGAAGTAATTGTAAAAGGATAAAATAAAGTTGTTTTTTTTACTAATTTGAAAGACTTCCTGTTTTCATTATAACCATTTCCCAGTTTTTTCTTATTTTTTTGTCAGTATATTTTAAATTTGCCAAACACAAACATCAAAGTATTTGATTATTGCAACTTCAAACAGTAGAAGCACATCCAAACCCTATTAACCTATTTTGTTACAAATTCTTTGATTTGTTTGATATAATCATATTTTGTAATAGGCGTGAAGCATGGGAAAGTACACATTCCAAACAGAAAGAGGATATTTGGGAACGGGAAAGGAAATTGCAAGAGGGAGAAGAAAGGTTATGTGAAGGTAGGAGAATTATTAATTCGAGGGAGGAAAAAGTCAATGAACTCGAGAAGACCATTAAACTCAAAGAAAAGGAACTTGAGGTTGCTCATAATAAGATTGCCTCCAGCATTTTGGAGTCAAAGAAGAAAGAAGATGATGTAAGCAAAAGACTGTTGAACTTAGTTGCAAAAGAGGAAGTATGTTTTTGACCTTCTGTTGACTTGATTAATCACTAGTCAATGATCTCATTCACTCATTGTACTATTTTATTCGTTATTTTGTTGCAGCAAGCTGAGTTAATTAAGAAGAATCTTGAGATTAAGGAAAAGGAACTGCTTGATTTGACAGAGAAACTGACTGCAAAAGAAAGGGTGAGTCGTACGTGGAATATGTCACTTTGTCAACTGATCACTATAAGCGAGTTGGGTGTTGTGTCAAATTAGGATTTTTTTTTTTAAATTCAAGATTAGGCTATTATTAACCCATTCAACCTATTCCCATTCTAGCTATTTTTCATTTGACTTGTCTAAGACAAAATATTACCTGAATTGACCCATATGTAAACTAAATGGTTTGATATTGCACCTCTAATCATGTTTGATTTTCTGCAGGTGGAGATCCAAAAGCTTCTAGATACCCATAAAGATGCTCTTGATTCTGAAAAGCGAAAATTTGATTTAGAAATGGATGAAAAGAGGAAATCAATTGAGGCTGGTATGAGAAGCAAAATAGAAGCTGTTGAACAGAAAACAGATGAATTAAATCATAAGGAGGAAAAACTAAGAAAGCTAGAGCTATCTCTTGAAAAGAAATCAGCAAGATTAAATGAGAAGGAGAAGGAGACTGACTTAAAGTCAAAGTCACTGAAAGAAATGGAGAAATCTATTAAAGCAGAAGCAAAAAAATTGGACATTGACAAGAAACAATTACTTGCTGAGAAAGAAAGCTTGGAAGATCTGAAAGTTGCTACAGAAAAAATTAAAGATGAGATTACTCAACAGGAGCTACACGTTCAAGAAGAGATTGAAAAACTTAGAATTACGGAAGATGAAAGAACAAATTTTTCGCGTTTACAGTTAGAGCTAAAAGAAGAGCTAGAAAAATGCAGGCTTCAGGAAGAGTTGGTTATGAAGGAAATTGAAGATTTAAAGAAAGATAGATTGAAATTTGAGCAGGAATGGGAGTCATTGGATGAGAAAAAAGCAGTTATAAGAAAAGAAATAATGGAATTTAATGAACAAAAAGAAAATTTTGAAAGAAAACTGATATCTGAAGAAGAGAAGTTGGAAAAGGAGAAACTTTCCACAAAAGATTATATAAAACAGCAAATGGAAGTTGTTAAGCTGGAGAAAGACACATTTGAGGCTACAATGAAGCATGAAGAAGCACTTTTAGTTGAAAAATATGAAAACGAGCACAGACAATTTCTTCATGATTTTGAGAAAAGAAAAAGAGATTTTGAGGTAAATGTACAAAATAAACGAATGGAAATGGAGAGAAATATACAGGAAAAAGAGAAAGCATTTGAGGAGTTACGAGAGAAAGAGTTAGATAATATTAATTACTTAAAAGAAGTTGTAAGAAAAGATTTTGAAGAGTTGAAATCTGAAAGACAGAGAATTGATAAAGAGAAAAACGAGATTGTGGGCAACAATCAAAAGTTAAAAGAAAACCAGCTTGAAGTGCAAAAGGACATCAACGACCTTGCAGTTCTTAACAAGAAGATTAAAGATCAAAGGGAAGATTTTGTGAAGGAAAGAAATTGTTTTATTGAATTTGTTGAGAAATTAAAGAAATGTGACAACTGTGAGGAGATTATTACAAATTATGTGCTTTCTGATATGCAAATTCCTGAGGTTAGAGGTGGTTCTGCAAATCTAAGGACTAAAAACGAAAGTAATGAAAAGTCCGAGGGTATTATTACAAACAAATTGAAGTCTTGGGTCAATGGAACTGTGTTTAGATTGTCCCCTCACAGAAAAAACAAACACCAAAATGATGAAATCTCCAAATCACCCCAACCAGAAAAAGAGCCCGATCTAGAAGCGAAAATTGATTACTCGAATGTGCCAGCTGGCCTGGAGGGTGATGATACTGTTCCAAAGGAACAAATTGGGATTGCAAACGAGTCACATGATGATGATCAAAGCTATATGGGAAGCAAGAATCTTGAAGTTCCAGCAGGTTCCGAGCAATCAGAGTTGAGAAGTGGCAGGAAAAAACCCGGGAGAAAACTTAAAGGTAGGGCCCATAAAACCCCTACCGTCGAGCCAGTGGCTGAAGAAAGTTCTGAGAAAATAGCAGGACCCACTACAAGAAAACGGGCCCATGCTGAAACATCTTTAGTGAGTGGAAGCGAGATGGATAATGAGAGTGAAGTTCATTCCGAAAGTGTAACCACAGGCGGCGGTGGTGGACGGAGGAAGAGGCGGCAAACAGTGGCCCCACTGCCTCAAACTCCCGGAGAAAGTCGATACAATCTAAGACGACACAAGACGTAAGTTTTTTAAGGTCTTTTGGTAGTCTTGGCATCCAAATATCTTGGAAGTGTTAAAGACAGCTGTTCTGTCTTTTCTTTAATTTGAACTTAATAAATTATAAAACAATGTGGGATGTTTTCATGTTAATCCATATACGAGAATGCATTTATTTTATAAAAAGATAAATTGATTGTCCGGTTGTTCGTTGAATCATTCTATATGTCCATATACAAGGATGTTCATACTGAACTAATTTAAGCAGAGAATTGCGAGAACTACATCAACACTTGTACTTTATACTATAAATGTGATAATGACTGTTTTTAATCTCCTATTACTCTCTCGCACTACATGTGATTATCAACCATGCACTACGTACAAGTGCCTACGTGATTCTTGTAGTTCTTTACTTGAATTTGGTTCTGCATTGAAGCCCTTATTTATGCGTATAACCTTTTCTGATAAAGTTTGCAACTTTTGACATTTTTTTCATGGTATTGAACAATGGAGTTCTTGTCTTCTTGAGATCCCAAATCAATAATTTTATTCATTTTGTAATGATGACAATGAGGGGATAAGGAATATGTTTAGAAAACTTTACTAAAGAGACGAATTTAGCAATTTTTATTTCACATCTTAACATTACAATTTTCATAGCAATCTTTGGTTTTAAAAGAGAACCAGCTCTAATTATTCATTCTAGATTTGTGAGTACCAAGTTTGGATTTCCAAAATTGGAAGCCTGGGTCTTAAGTCTACCATATTAGGAAGTTGATGAATATATTACTGTATTCTACATGTTTAAATCTGTGTTTTTTGCTTTTTGTATGATGATCAGTGAAGATGTTGCCCCTGAAGCTAAAGCTTCCACCAATAATAGAAAAAAGAAAGAAGTTTCTGGAACAAAAAAACATGAAGTTGCGCCCGCCGTGGATACAGAAATTGCTAATGATGTCAGCAAACCTTTGGAGCATGTTACTATCAGTACAAGAACCGACACTCAGATATTACATACGGCTGTAAGTATAAATAGTTATTATTTTATACATGTACAAGTAATTCTGTGTTGGTAACTTGGTATAAGCATATATGATGTGCTGCAGTTAAAAACACCAGAAGATGTTGCAGGCAGCAGTGGTGCCATGAAAATTGTTAAAAATACAGAAATAATTGAGGAAGTTAGTGTTGCTCATGAGTACCAAAACTTGGATGATAATGAAGATGATGATGTCAATGATGATGATGTTGATGACAATGAAGATGATGATGATGATGATGACGATGACGATGACGATGAAGACGATGATGGTTCAGAGCAACATCCTGGTGAAGTTTCCATTGGAAAGAAAATATGGAAGTTCTTGTCGACATGATCAATTTATGTCAATTTCAATACTTCCATGTAATGTTTTAGACCTGAACATTAATTCATATCATGTAGGCTAGCATGTCTTGTAACTTTTTTGCAAATGATTTTTGTTGTTTATTTTGGTGCATTTTATTTACATTCATAATGCATATTCTTGAAAAAGCGCCACTAGCGTAGGCGACCTTGAGTTTCTCTTAAATTAGGCCTGCAAATTGGGTTCTTGGACACTGTCTCATAAAAGTTTCCTTGTGGTTCGGGCAAAAGGGGTCCCGTCAAAATGGGCTTGCGTTGAAATGAGTCGTTTTAGGGAAAAAGCAACAAGGCAACCTTGTTTTGGGTCGAACCTATTTTGACCCGTTACCACCTGTTATATTCTTTTCAACCTGAATGGAGCATCTTGAAGATCAGAAAATTATGTTGGTAAACTGTGAGTTTTCTTTGTTTAAAATTTACGGTCTTCTTACAGTTTTGTTAGTCATGTTTTACTGTGCAAATAACAAATATGCTGAACATCAACACCATGTACTCTTATTTGTCTTTTTGTAACAATTTATAAGAATTTTACGTTTTCTTCTCGACGTACAAATTTAGAGAGTTAAAGGATCAATGATGGGGGCGTACACAATTTATTTTGAAGGAGGGTTGGTTTTCTCGAGTAATGATCCTCTCATAATGTACTCATACCTGTATACTAGCACCAACACCCTAAGTCGAGCATACATCAGAGCAATCCCATCCCACTGTTTAATCGTAGTCGTTATCTTCATTATCGACGCATAGTTTTGCGATTCACAGGAAAGGTTACTAAAGACAAAACAATTGGTGGTCTATGACATCAAAATAAAAATGGACATCCATGGACATAGATTCAAATTAGTTAACTTCCGTTAAAAGAAATAACTAAAAAAACAACACAAGTCTTCTAACATGTGTATATAGTAGTGACTAAATATAATAAGAGAGAGAAAGAAAAAAAAACTATATTATAAAATCATATAACTGTCTTATATTTCCAATTAACTTTAGTTGTGTATTAAATAAGTTTCTATATGCGATGTATGAATCCCATATACAATCTATAATCATAATTGCAATCTAGAACAAAAAGATGTACCACTCCTAAACATGATTAATGACTATCATATGATATTAGTTGTGGTATGAGTAAGATGGAGGAAAGAGAACAATTAAGTAGGGTGGGCTACTTGTATGATACTTCACTATCCTACTCTTGTGTCCATCCATCTTTAAGTCCATCCATCTATGTTTGCTTTTTTGTAAATTGTGGGGTATACAAAGCTAAAGGATTATTATTTTTTTTAATTTTATCTCTATCTATATACAGTGGGTGTTTGAGAGGGATTATTTTTATTAATTTTTAACTTTTTAACTTTTAAAAGTTAAAAAGTTATTTTATAGTATTTGGCAATAAGATTGTTGTGAGAGAATAATTTAATAAGTCACTCAATACTAACTTATTAACTTATTGAAAAGTGAATAAGTCAATAAATTGATTTTTAAAAGCAATCCCAAACATGCCCATAGTATAGAATTTACAAATTTTCTTAACTTTTAAGCTTTATAAAATTGAAACTTACATGGTCCATTCTTGTTCTTTTTGTTCTTACAACAATATATGTTCTATGTCCTACCATGTGGATTAGTTTAATGTTAGCTATGGTTTATTTATTGCTTTAAATATGTGTTTTGACTATGATTATTGGCTAGTTTCTTTTTTTTTTAAATTAAAATTTTGTTGTTTAATCCCCAATCTAGAAATGGAATATATTATCTTTAACTCAAATGAAATTTTTTCGTGTTACACTTAGGATGATTAGTGTAGTCCGAGCTAGTTGAAGCTCTACATTCAAATACCTTAATGGCAATCGACTTCAGATCCAAACATGTTGACAATGATTGTTTCGCGTTACCGTATGCGTTTTTTACTGGAACGGATTGGCATAAGCCGGTTAACAACTCCTCTAAAGCCAAAAGACAACCCCTAAAATAACCTATAATAAATAAATAAACTTAATAGATAATCATAATAATAATCTACCATTTGTAAAGATTTGAACTGCTTAGGGGAGGGGTGCTACACACATCACACCGCATCATATAATAACCAATCATATTTTATCATGTCACACCACACCACAACCTCAAAATTTATGTCAGCGGTGTTGCCACATCATGCCAGACCACACCATTATACCGCACATACACAATAGCTCACGTTATGGGTTTATCGTGCTGCACCAAAAAATGCGGCATGAGGGAGCTGGCGGCGTTGTTGTCACGCGTCGACGTAGGGGGCCGCCGTGTCCTCACGGCGGGGGTGTCCCGCCCTTATTTCCATTAAGATGAAAGCATGTACTTTTGGTTAAATTAGGGTTCCTTACAAATGTCAGTCACCTTTGCAACCATTTTCTTGACTCCTACTATGATTGCAGGTCTAATTACTTGTGTTCATAAGTATTCCCTATGCCAAACTATGGTACAACTGTATAAGTACATGGTACAACACTGTGGATTTGAAATTGTGTATAGATAATTTTTGTTTTTATTATAGAAGTGCAGAAGAAAATAAATAATATGATTTGATGGAAACTGAAAAGTGTCTTGTTAGTTGTTACACATGGGTCTTCTATGGCAGAAGCATTTAGTGAAAACATAAAAGTTTCAATCACACCCCTTTTTGTCTTGCATGCATAAGAGAGTTTATTGACAAAGTTTTGTGGTCATTGGTTCATGCATGAGAAATAACATCCAGAATAAAATGTATAGCTAAGAATAAGTGTTCTTACACAAAACAAAAGCTAAGTCGAGTGTAATATTGTTTTTAAAGTTTATTGCTAAACCTTAAACATGAGAACAAGGGAAGGCTTTTATCATTTAATGTCATAGATATAAAGATAGTTGTAAGAGGTTTCTTTTCATCAATTTGATCTAATCGTCATATATAAAGTGTTATTTTGTTTCTATTTTTTTAATAATTCGACACTAGATATTTAAGACCATTTGTTTATTGATAAATACACTTGGTAACTATAATTTATGTACTCATTCTCAGATACACTATTTCTGAAACTATTGTATGTTAACTAACGAAGCCATTTATTATAAGTGAATAAAATGATTCATAATCTTTTCTTAATATTCTGTAGTGCTCTTTTGAATATTGTGCGAATAGAGAAACATTCATTTTAGAACAAAAAATATGATAAGAATCAAATAACATGCTTATAATTAATGTTTTAAATATGATACGTATTACATCTACGCAAGTATCACAACTTTCTCTCTTACTACTTACTTTATCTTCTATATAATTAAATAAATATACGAACAAAATGTCGTAAATATACGAACAAAATGTGAAACAGATATAACAACCACCACTGTACTGAGTGTAAGAAAATTAGAAGTCTTAGGTTCGATCCATACTATATGAGTGTAATATATGAGTAAATACAACTCTTCATTTAACTTATTTTAATTAAAAACATGACCCGTTGCAATTATATTTGTACCTATTATTAAAAATGATAACTTTAATGTAAAAATAATAAAAGTAATTTTTAAAAACAAGTAAATAAAGTTTAGTTGTGCTCTTTTTAATATCTATATTATTATTTTTATATTATATAAAACATAACTTTGGAACATAAGCGTAATTTTATAAAAAAGATTAAGACATCTAATATAATTTTTTAAGCATGAGGTAGAAGTGTTTCTTGTAATCATTCCTACTTTGCTACTCATTAATAAGCTTCTTCTCACTAATACAATGAGTAAAGTATATTATTAATAATTTATTTAATAATGTAAGATTATTTAATTCATTATATTAAATATTATATTATTTATAATATTTTAACATAACAATTAAATTTATAAATAAATATTTTTTATTTAAATACTTAACTAAATATCTTTATAACAGGAGAAGCAATAGTAGAATAGAAAGTCATATAGGGCTACATGAGACGTATATATCTCATCCAACCCCTTGAATTTTTCTTATTTTCAGCGATGTCAACCCTATACGTCTCTTATAATACAATCCGAAGGCTATAAAAGATGTTGAATTATAACGATGAGTGTTTAAATACTAGGACCGCTAAAAACATTGATAAAGTTCATCATTTTTTGTTTTTTATATGCATGCATACATACACATCCAACACATAACAACATACATGCAACATGCATTGTTTGGTCCCCTGTTCCTGTGAGCAAACTTCCATTTCATCCCAATTTAACCTCTTCCAACTCCCCAAACACAAACACTCACATCACCATCTTTCTTTCATAATCAACATCACTGAAACCCCATAATTACTCTCTTCCTCTGCTTCAATTGGTGCATCTCTTTAAAGCTGAACAAACCTACCCTATATTGTTTCTTCTAATTCAAACATTTATGGACCTTCGATAACTGTGCATCGTTAGCTTTTTAGCCGCTTAATTTTGTGTACAATTGCTTTAATTCTGCAACTCTACAATCAACCTCTATCTTTCCCTCTTTCTACCTTAGCTTTGCTATAAAACAACATGAAAACAAGTGATCTCTGTTTCAACCTTCCATAAATGTTCCTATGTTTTCATCAAATCTCAACATCAATTACCATTTTAAAGCTTTTCTCGTTGAAATCCAACTGGGTTCTTAACATATTTGCAGCATTTTGAGTTAAATCCCACTTGGGTTTTTCAGTTCTTCTGATTTTCACTTCATTATTACTTCATCATCACATGTGCTCTGTTTCCTCTCACTTTCAAGATTTCAAAATTGGATCTTTCTCTTAGCTTTTTATGATCTTTTGTGATGGATTTGAGATTTACAAGTGATGGGTATCTTGTTCTTGTGGTTCTGATAATGATTAGTTTGTTTGGAAAGTGTATTAATGGAGGTAATGATGGAGATGCAGTAGGAGCTCCAATGGTGAAAACAGAGCAAGAAGCTTTATACTCTGCAATTCAAGGGTTTGTGGGTCAATGGTGGAATGGATCAGATCTTTATCCTGATCCTTGTGGTTGGACACCTATTCAGGTTAATAATATTTTTATTCAATCTCATTTTTTTCTCGCGCGAAAGGGTCAAGAGGGTTTGTTAGCCTCGGTACTAGAATTTATCGGTGTTTTATACATAAAAATTATAGATTTTGTCAAACAACCCTATAAGTAAAATGTATTTCGATTTTTTATACATCAAAGTTGAGTTTTTCTAAGAACATAACTTGTACCCATTGTAGTACCTAAAAGTTGAGCTTTTCTAAGAATGTAACTTGTACCTCTACGGTTAGTAGAGAATAGAATGTTATGATAATTTGTTTGCGAAGAACTCTGGTTCCGTCACTGATTATAGTAAATTTATAAATAACGTTATGCACTTGTTTTGTTTCTACAGGGTGTTTCTTGTGATCTTTTTGATGGATTTTGGTACGTTACAGACCTAAGCATCGGTGAAACTTACGATAATTCTCTCCCCTGTGCTCAAAATCTTGAATTTCGACCCCAATTCTTTCAACTTAAACACTTGAAATCATTATCATTCTCCAACTGCTTCATCACACCAAATCAAGCCACAAATTCGCTTCAAACCGCTAACCGGGGGTCGTTTTCGAGCAGTTTAGAGTCGCTAGAGTTTCGTGCAAACCCGGGCTTAACGGGTCCAATCCCGACCACCTTTGGTAACCTCACGAGGCTTCAATCGCTTGTGTTGATCGATAATCGGTTATCTGGCTGTTTGCCGGTCAACATTGGTGAGTTGACCAATTTGAAGAGGTTGGTTATGTCTGGTAATTTGTTAACAGGCAAGATACCCGAAAATTATGGTTATTTGAGTGAGTTGTTGATATTGGATTTGAGTAGAAACTTATTGTCTGGAAGTCTACCTTTGACTTTTGGAGGGTTGACTTCTGTGTTGAAGTTTGACGTGAGTAAGAACCAATTGGAAGGTGAAATCCCAAGTGGGATTAGTAATTTGAAGAATTTAACACTTTTGGATCTCAGTAACAACAAGATTTCAGGTGGGTTGAAGTTTGCAGATCAAGAAATGAGTTCATTAGAAGAGTTGATTTTGTCAAACAACCCTATAAGTGGTGATCTTATGAACTTCAATTGGAAAAATGTGTATAAGATCATGGTTTTGGATCTTTCAAACACGGGTTTGACCGGTGTGGTACCCGAGTCGATTACAAGTCTGAAAAAACTGCGGTTTTTGGGTTTAAACGACAATAAACTGTCGGGAAATCTCTCGCCAAAGCTAGCAGAATTGGGAAATTTGAGTGCATTATATGTTCATGGAAACAACCTCACCGGTGACCTCAAGTTTCCTCGAGAATTTTACAAGAAAATGGGCAGGCGATTCGGGGCGTGGAATAACTCAAATTTATGTTTCCCTGTTGCTAAAGTGTCGGCTAGTGTTCGCCCGTTTGGAGTGAAGTTATGTCGCGAAGAACAGTCGTGATTCCATTCCTGAGTTTACTACCCGGAAATGGAATCAGGAGGTTTTATTTTTAGGTAACACTTGTGTAAGGATTAGATCCTTATTTTGACCAAATGACTGAATAGAAGACTGTTGAAATGCATTTTAGTGTTTGTTTTTAGTGTTTATTTTGTTGTTGGTAATAATTGCAACTATGGGCTGCAAGCTGCATGTGGTTGTTAAATATGGCATATGGCTGACGGTGGTCTGGTCCTGACCATGGACCATCCGGTTAGGTCTCAGAAAACGAAGGTACATACTTGGCGTGGACCTTGTCAAATTGCGTTTTTTTTTTTTTTTTTTTTTTTTGGGGGGGGGGGGGGGGGGGGTGTTATTTGTAACTGTTTATATTTATGTGTCGGAGGTTTTATTAAGAGAAGACTCTATCTATTAGGATAGCGGAAATGTGTATCATTATCCTTTCCTACACCCAATACATACTACATCCTACCTGCAGCGGCGGAGCTTGATCGAAAGATTAGGGGGGGCGGGGGAGAAAGTAAAGTATTTTAGGGGGGGCGGACTCTATATTTATTAAAAATTCCACTACCGGATCGAAAAATTACACTATCGAGCCGAAAATTTGCACTACTGACGAAAAAAGAGGGGGGGCGGGGGCCCCTGGCCCCTATAGAGCTTCGCCTCTGCCTACCTGTAACTTATACTATCGGTTGTATTTATTGCATACATTTGTTGGTTTGTGACAACTTATTTTAGACATAATGGTTTTATAAAACTCAAACCGATCCAGGTTAACGCGCCCTAGGGTTATTTGATCCGAGACCATACCTGAATAGTTTGTTGTTGATATTTTGTGTAAGACTTTTTTCTTTCTTCCCCTTAACCTAAATACAAGGTATGATTCTCATTTATGATGTTTTATTTTAACCTTACAAACCAGACACTTCCTTAAATCTTACAAAAAAGTTGCTTATTCTTTGTCGGTCTATTGAATTCGGTGGTCGCATTTGGTTTGTAAATGTAAATGGAAATGAATGTAAGTTTGAAAGAAAAGTATGAGAGAATAATATGACTGTTTTAAAGAAAATATATATGTTTTTTTTAAAGTTGCAACTGAAATTGTAACTAGAATCTAAGATTTAATATAAAATAAAAAGTAATTGAAAGTTTTAAAACATAAGATTATATGATGGTTTAAATCTTGATAATTATTAATACTAGTTTTATACCCGTCCGGTGGCCGGGATCTTTTATGTCGTAATGTAATAACTATGTCTTCTTAATTTATAAACAATATCACTACTAACGTGTTTCATACGAGTGCATGTCGTGTCGTTGTAGTCAAACCTGCTATATTGAAAAAAACCAAACTCATTATATGTAATAATGAAAAACGTACAAGTGCACATGTACAACAAAAGTATTATATATAATAAGATGGTATTAATGATACATTTGACTATGTGTAAATAAAGACCTTTTGAAGTATACACAAATATTATTAAAAGTTTGCTCGTGACTTTTGTTAGTAGTCATAGCATAGAAAAATTTCACAAGAAGCTGACTAATTTTTCATTAGAAGGGCAAACCTTCACATGAAGCCGACTTATTTTAAACTTTAAGGGCCAACAATAAAACAACAACAACAAAAACAACAATGGCAAGGTACACCAATGTTTAACAAAAGTTATAATATTTCAAAGAACATACATTACATGAAAGAATTGATTTGATAGCTTGCAATAATTCATAAACACGTCCATGTAAATATAAAATTTATTTAATTTCCCAACGATGTTTAAAAAAGACATTGTGCAATTATGTTCATGGCCATAAGAACAACATGTACTAAAGAAATAACATCAATTAAACATAAAATTCGAGTGGAAATAGAGACTATGTAGCCCTGAAACATAAACATATAAGGAAAGTAAGATGATAAAAACCGAAGTCCAAAGTCTAGTGGAACTAAGTATCTGCTGACATTATAGTCTCGGTGTAAATTGCGCGTTGTAAGGCACAAAAGAATCTGCTTGGGAAGAAACATCCGAGCTCGTTGTTTCTCACATCAAAGTCATAAACATCCCCAAAATCAGTCATCATCATCCATTTCTTACTTGGGACCATGTAAGAGATATGACACCATAATGAAATTGGAAC
>BJCO01006404.1:0-10183 GCA_018326465.1 Flaveria floridana
TTTTAGTATGCTATTCTCAGGTCATTAAGCTGGATTGCTGATAGGAACACTTCACGAGTCAGCATGCATATTTTTAGAGATTTATAACTACTCGCCTTTTACTTATGGTTTAAAACTATTTGGTTGGCACTTGTTTTGCCACTTGGTACTTTCATGTGTTTTGGGGTTGTTTTATTTACTTTACGCTTCCGCAGTTTTTTTTTAAAAGTTTAAACTCTGGTTGATTTACATTAAACGTAGCATATAGAGTCGTTCCGAGTAACTATTGACTGTGATCCTGGTTTGTTCACACGCCTCGCGGTAAAACCCCGCATGTGGATTTTGAGGGTGTGACAAATTGCCCATACAACCGATGTGGGACAAGTCCCATACCTTGCAATGATTTCGGTCCATAACACCGGAGCAGAGAATGGACCGTCGGGACTCGGGCGTCGAGTGGTGGGTGAGAGCCGACAGGCTGAGAGCAGTCGCCACTCGCTAGAATCCGATGGGTGTAGGGGCTAAAAGAAGGGACACATGGCAGCAACCATCAAGAGGTTTGATTGTGCGGGTTGGAAGGTTAATTATTATTAGGTTAAAATGTTTAGGTTAGGGGTAACAAGGTAATTTTACCTATTTAAAAAGAAGTTAAAAAATGTCATGTAAGGGTCGAACTCGAGACCTTGAACTTTAGTAGCGCGCGATATATCCAGTGAACCATGGACTAAACATTTGCAATATTCTGCACTTAGTAATATTAATTGGTTCACATCCTAAAAATCAATGGGTTCACAAAATTTTCCGATATTATACGTTACACTACCCGTTCAAAAATCAATGGGGTCACTTGACCCCGTACTCCTGGGCATAGTTCCACCCCTGACCGCACCAAACCGAATGTCATTAATGTATAATACATTTACAATACTCCTCATGATTTTACTAGAATTTCATATATTCATCCTTTTAATTCTTATTTATAAAATATATTTATATAGTGGATTTCATTATGTATTGAAGAAACATCATAAAAATCAGAAGCAATGAAAAATGCGCGCACATATTGTTTATGCACACCCCGACTTCAGTTTCGGTTTTGGCAAGACCTTAAAAACAAACCATATCATGCACGCCCTTATAAAATTGGTCAAAACCTAGCCTAACAAGAATTTATTAGTTAATATTTTGGTTAAAAAGCATGTGTTAAATATATTGGTCAAATAACCGTAAATTAACCATAACGGGCGGTTAACCGAAGTGTGGTTAACCGAAGTTTCGGTTGCGGTTACGGTTAAAAAAATGGTATTAACCAAACTTGCGGTTTCGGTTTTGAAATTTGTATTAACCGTACCGAACCGCACCGTGGACACCCCTAAGTGGAGTGAAGTATATATGATTACATTAAAATAGATAACTAATAGTAATATTTAAAATACCTAAAATACCCTCATGTGCAAGGCATATGGTTTTTTTTCCAGTTAAAATTTAACAGACGTTAGTGTTAGATCCCAAAACTATTACAAAAGTGAATCTTTAGATCCTAAACTTGTTACTTCTCAAAGTTAGACTCCGAACTCGTTACTTTTGACAAACAACATGGATCATTTGCGTAATTAACTCTAACTCTTAAGTAAAACACACGATGGTTGAAGTGTTTGAGGAAACAACCATTCGAACTTCTCATAAATATTTTTTAGAGTAAATTACACGAACGGTCTCTAGGGTATACACGTATTGTAACTTTAGTCTGTACTTTCAATAAATTACAGATGTGGGCCTGAAGTTTGCATGGTATGCATATCGGCAGTCCCCGACGCTAATTAAAGTTAAGTTTCTTTGTTAATTTTATTGTAAAATTACTAATATACCCCTAAATTTAAAAGATAACAATAACTCAACTTACCCCTCCCAGACCCTACTCTCAGTGAGACATACTGGGTATGTTTGTTTGTTTGTTTACCCCTCCCAAACCCCACCCATCTCACCTGACCCTCACCCTTCATCTTATTCTACCATTTTCATCTTCATCTTCAGGACCACCACCTCTTTACCATCATATGAAAATTCAAGCACCACCACCACTCCATCATCACCATCACCAGGACTCCATCTAACTATCTCTCTCTCTCTCTGTCTCTCTCTCCCCCTTCTCTTTCTCTCTTTCTTCTCATACCACTACTCATGATGTTATCATCAGTTATAGTGGTAACGGTGGTTGTTTGATTTGTATGATGGTGGGTCAAGGGTGTAGCAGCGGCGGCGGTGGTGGGTCAAGGGTGTAGCAACGGCAGCGGTGGTGGTGGGTTGAGGGTAGAGACGACAGCGGCGGTGGGTTGAGGGTAGAGGCGGCTGTGGTGGTTGATTGAGGGTAGAGGCGACGGTAGTGGTGGGTTGAATGTCGAGAAGAAGATAAAAGAAGTGGTATTTTGGTCTTTTTAACTTTAATTAGTGTCAGAGACCACCAATGTGCATATCATATATAGTTCAGGTTCGCATCTATAATTTATTAAAAATAAGGAGTACAGTTGCAATACGTGCATACCCCATAGACTGTCCGTGTAATTTACTCTATTTTTTATTAACAATTCATATAACAAGTCACTAAACATCCTCCATCATTAGAGTTGTCTATCGTGGATTCCTCGATCAGAAATCATCTCTGGCAGTCAGTGATTAGCATTTACATTACTAAAATCTATTTCCAACAGTTTCAGGCAGCTCTGATGTGGAGGTTCAAAGGCCTCCCCTGCGTTTTGAATGCGCTGATCTTAAATTAAACTAGAAGATATAAAATAAGTGTCTGTTTAAATAACTTATGATTTTGGAAATGCTTCTGGTTATATAAGGTGAGGTGATTAGGTAACTTGAAAAGGGAAATTAGAGAAGGAGATAACAGTCAATGTCAAGTGGGCCTTTAATTCAGAAAAACACACAAATGTGACATGTTCCCATTTTTCTTTCTAACAAGACTCTTCCAATGGCAACTGAAAACAAAGCCCTAACAACATAACCTATAAAACAAAAAATATTCCAAGCCACCTTATAGCTCATCCTGCACATACAGATTTATTTAAAATTAATGATAAATTAAAATCAAAATTTTAAAAAGTAAAACTAAAATTTAGAAACTAATTTACCTTGACATCAGTTTCATCTGCAGCTTCCTCCTCATCTTCAGCCCCTGCATCATCACTCTCATTGCCCTCATCTTCATCTTCCTGAACCACCACATATTTATCTCACAATCAGTCTTTAGATACAATTCACCTTTAGGAAATACAAAAAGAGTGTGGGATACTTACATCAGAATCAACCGGGTCATCCTTCGATTCCTGAGAGGAGAACATGTCAAACAGTTAAGTTGGGTCAAACACCTTTTTGTCAGTGTTATTATTCATTTTCATAATAGTGGATGATTAAATATGATAACAAAAACTATAATATAAAAACTTTAAGAGACTTTTGACCATATGACCTAGCTAACCCAATACCACAAGCCAAATGTTTGGGAATCGAGTCTACTCGGTGATGTGCTCAAACGAGTGGATTCCTCGTCACATCCATATCTTTTGGAAGTGCCTCAACAATTGAAGAAATGAGCGTGCTAGAAGTTTCTACACTTCTCAGCAACCACTGATTGGAAACCATAACAAGTCCCAAGGTAAGATGACACAAGTCAACCTTGATGTCGCACGGGGTAAGATGAGTCTATGACAGTAAGCTACTTAACTGGTTTTCAATGAATGTCATACATGTTTTGTTTGAAAATTAAAAAACTTTTGGTCGATTTTATCTTTTATATAAGATCTGTTTATATTACTCATGGGAAGGCTGTTAAAATTGTTTTTGTCAAGGGATGAAGATGCAACTATCAGCATACCTCTTCTTCCCGCTTCTTTTCAAGCTCTTCAAATGCTGCCTTCTCAGCCTAAAAGAGGGAAATTATAGTGAGGACAAAATGATAATATGAACTATTAAGTTTATAAATACAATAATGCAAAACATACATCTTTTTGTTTGCCCCATGTTTCTTCTGCCACTTGTTTGGCGTATTCTGGATCATCACATATCAACACATTGTCAAAAAGAGTTCCAGATTTCACCTGCAAAACAAGCATAAGATCAATGCAAGAATTCAGACCGTATAATGATGCAACAGTGGACATAAGTAATTCAAACAAATAAAGCTCCCTGCCACAACTCAATGCCAACATACTTCAGCTTTGGGAATACATAGATTTCAGGGTCATCCTCAAAATCTATAATTCAAAGAGAAATTGGTTGTGAATGAAAACTAGGATAAGACAATAGGTGCAATGACTTAAAGTAGAATACACAAATACCTGGGTTGTCAATCATGGGTGCCTTCCACTTCCCTTTGTAGTTCGGGTTCTTGATTTTCTGTCAAGCAGAAAACTTTTTATGAAGTATTTGCTCATAATTAGCATTAAAAATCAACGATGAATATACTTTATAACAAACCTTGGCTTTCCATGGACCCTTGTACTCTGGGTTTGGAATAGTCGGAACTGTCCATTCACCATCTTCCTCATCATCCCAATCCTCTGGCTGAAAACTTGGCCCATTTTACTCGGTGACAACTAAACCAAATATGCTTCATCAGGCATAACAGATTGTTTGAAAGGAAAATGAATACCTTTTTGGCATCTGGATCAGGGATTTCCTTTGGGATGTCATCATAACCCTAGCATTAGTTAAAGAATAATAAGTTAGTGTTGGATTCCACTTCGATCAAAAGAAGGGATTAGACCTTGTTTGTTGTATTACCTCAGGTTTCTTATCTTCCGGATCAGGAATGAACTCCTTGTCATCCCAGTCTTCAGGCTACCATTAATTATTAATTATATAAACATGAGTCAACATTGACAAAGAAAATGGACAAAGGGTTACACTATATAGTCAGCAGAAACATTGCCGACGAGTACATGTCGGATTTTACCTTTTTAGCCTCGGGGTCCTTTATTTGCTTTGGTGGAAGGAGATCCCAGTCAGAGTACAAGCTTCCTGTCTGCTTCTCTACATTATCGATTAAGATACTGTAGGTAGCATCAGGGCGCAGAATGAAAGTATAAACATGTGAAAGCTGGTCAGTCTCACAAGGAACATCTTTCTTGATCAATTTGTTTTCTCCCTTGTATGTAAGAATTGCATGGACTTTCTTTGTAGCATAACCACAAATATCAGGTCCAAACATAATACTGTATCAACATTAACATTAAAATATAAGCATTCATAACATGAGAAAAGATATAAACATTAAACTGTATCAACATTAACAAGGAAGTAACCCTAATATCAAAGGCAGGAGCTGAATATGTAAATAACCTGTATGGGGTATCACCACCGAATTTCTTTTGATCCACATCACCACTTAGTAGCTTCATGTAGCCACCACCACAATCAAGCTTCTGCTCATGCTTCACAGAAAACTGGAACACGAGTGTATTATCCTTGTTGCTGAATTCAGGATACTCAGCAGAAATGGCATAAAACCTGTAGTCTTCGCTGGTCTGGATACCTGTTGTTACGAGGAAAGAAAAATGTTTGTCAGCAACTTACAAATTTACACAAACATTCTCCAAAACATATGGGTAAAAGGGTTATACCTTTATCATTGGCATCTCCATTCCATTTACCAGATGTATAATTCCACTCCCCAGCCATGTTCTCATCTTTCTTCCAGTCAGATTTAACCCAGCGACTCTCCCATCCATCTGAAGAAGCATCATGAAACCAAACATGTGAATATAAAGCAAACAAAATAAATGTAACACTCTCAATATTGGACATGAAAGAAGTAACGTTAAAAAAATCTAGGCTTGCTCAAGAAACAAGCAGGAAGCTAATAAGCTCTGAATTCATCCGTAGTGTAGATCTTAAAATATGAAAAAAAGAAAACTAAATTTTGCACAAGCCGGGGGCTGAAAGGTTATCATTTCTTATTCTATGTTGTACTTTTTCTCCTCTTGTAGCTGCAAAATTGTCAAAGGGTACAAACTTTTTAAGGTTCAATCACTATCATCACACTATCACAGATAGCCAAACTCATCAACAAACACCAACTACGTGTCTGTCTAGCCAGAAACAAACAGATTCACTGATCTAACCTCATAAAACGAAACAAACCAATTTGATTCTTTCACACCTAAAATAAACACACACTAATAACAACAATTGTAATACCAAAACAGATTCAATAATTGTTCATAACAACAATCTTCACATGGCGCAGATGCACTTAGATTGAAATACAGGATAAAAACACCAAAAAGAAAAATGACAACACAATCACTTCATTTCATCTCAATACACAGATCATGTTAAAATCAAGTCACTCCAGCCTAACAACAAGTCCATAATCACCAACTTCCCATCAATATCGACTAAAGCATCAATTCACATCATCAATTACGCTACAACCTACCAAATCGTAACCACATCATCAACTTATCTGAATCACACAGATCAACATACATCTAACTCAGCAGATCAAACCGAACTGATAACAAACCGCACATAAACAATTAAAATTTACCATCAAAACGCTCCTCGAAGAACACTTTAGCGGAAGCATGTGAAATGAGCAGCAGGAGAGGGACGAAGGCGATGGCGATAGGGCATAATAATCTGTGTGTCGCCATGACTCGAGAGGTCAGAGGAGAGAGTGAACTGAGATCCAGCGGCTACTGAAGGAAGCAGATCGTAGGGTTTTAACTTTTAAATGGTAGCTGGGCTTTTCGTAATTAGCTTGGGTTTCAGTGTCGACTGTTCAAGGGGAAATGCGCCACGCTGGATGGGGAGGATGATGTGGGCGAATTGAGTTTGGACGCGTCGGATAGGCGTGTCATGTCGTGCTACGTGGCGGATGGTTATTGGGTGTTGCTACAAAGTGGGACACGTAAAGAGGTATGGGGTTTTGTAGCACTGAAGTTACGGTATTAGCCCTTGGGGTTTTTTTGGTATTTAATTTAATCATTTATCAATTTATTATTCACGCACCTTTAATAAAAGATTCCAGATAATAACAAAGATATCCGGTTCTTTTCGCTTCTTTATAACCAAATAATCGACCCTTGGGCAAACTAAAGAAAATGGAATCAACTAATTATCAAAAGTTCATCAAATTCTTAACTACAGAGAATATACCTAGATTCAAACAAACATATTATAATCAAATTTATCATAAAAAGTACCCGGGATCAGAATCTAAAGCAATATGTAGTGCTTGATTGATCGTACTATTTCAAACAATTAAATGATAAATCGGATTGTTTTACAGTCAAACGAACACAGCGTGATCAACACGCAAATACCCACAAGATTAACAGTGATCCATGATCATAAAACTAAAGAATTAGAGTAAAAGAGGAGAAAACTTACAGATTGCAAATAGGGTTTCGTTTCTTGATTATCCGATTAACGATTGCGATGGTGATTACAAAATTACGAAAGGGGAGATTATGATGATGGTGGAGATAAGTATGATGATGAATTGTTGCTGTCGTTGGTGGGTTTGACGCCGACGAAACGACGATGAAAGTCTAGAGAGAGAGTAACAAAGAGAGATGACGAAGAGAGAAAAGCAAGAACAACTAGTCTTCGTTCATGAACGACTTCTGGTGCGAAAAGGAGACGGATTTCGTGAACCCTTTGCCGAAAAAGAGGGTTTTAGGTAAGGGTTTGGTGGAGGCGTGTGAGAGGATTAGGGTTACCTAGTAGTGTGAACAATACCTTTTATGAAGACCCGTATTAGATTCCGGGTCATATTAGATCCGCGTGTTTGTATTTTGAACGTACCAGGAAGGTATGGTAAGAAAATGACATGTGGATTTGGGCTGCTATTAACATGGCATGTGGACTCAAAATCTATCTAGAATATTAACACTTGTAAAAAAAATAAGGGCTTATATAAACATGACACATAATCAAAAAAAGGTTTGTTTTATTATAATAAATAGATGTTGGTAATTATAATATATATAATTTTAACTGATTAAGCTTTACTCTAAAATTCATTTAATTCAAATAATATTTTAAACCTAACTAAATAAAAAAATTGTGGTCAAAATTCAAGTCGAATTGCTGCAATCGGTAGGAAGGTTGAAGGCATTACGAGAATCAGATAATACGAATTACAAATCAAAATTTGTTATTGATTGATTTATGTTTTTGCTTTATGTAGTTGCAATAACTACAGTTTATGAATTTTATTTTTGATTTATGGATCAATTTATTTTTTATGTTTCCTTGTGATTTTGTTTTTGATTGATAATTTGATTTTAAATTATGATTTTAGATATACTATATTTACAACTTGTTTTTTAGATTAAGGATGAGGTTATTGTACAAAGTGTATTTTTATTATAAAATATGAGAATACACAGTAAGGCTAAAAAGTTACAAAAAAATTTATATATTACAACCTAAATCAAATTTCAAAAAAGTAATTCGAAATCTCTGTTTCTCTCATCGTCCTGTTTCAAAAAAAAATAATTAAAAAATAAAAAAATTCACTGTGTCTTTTTATGACACAATGACGTCATTGTGTATTTCATAAAGATACAATGACGTTATTGTATCGTATCTTTTATAATGACACAATGACATTATTGTGTCTTTCATAAATGACATAATAAAAAAATATTATTTTTTTTGTTTATTTTTATTTATTTTTGTCTTAGTGAGAATGGCTAGAGAAACAAAAGCTCGGAATTACTTTTTTAAAATTCGATTTAGGCTGTGAAATATAATTTTTTTGTGACTCTTTTTACTCATTGTGTTTTCTCACACTTTGTAGCAAAAACACACATTGTATTTAAACCTCTTATATTGATAACGGACATGTTGAGGCTATTTTTTTTATTTATATAAGTTTATTTTATTATAGATTTATTTTTACTTTGCTTTCAAGATGCTCGGAGAACCTCATGATTATTTAACTTGTAAACTTGGTAATTTTTTGATGAAATTTATGCTTTATTTTTTATATAACAGTTATCATTGTACTAATTAATTCGTTTTTACTTTTTATAAGTTTATTTTTTGAGAGCTCGTTTCTACTACTCGCGCAAGGCACATCAAAACTCAAGAATGACCCTAGTACGACATGATGAGAGTTTGCACATACAATGAGTGTGTAATAGTGAATTTATAGAGATATATAGTTCGAACCTCAAACTTCCCCTTATATACGCAAGCGCAAACCGGCAAGCTAGTACTCGTTTTGGTTTTAATGGCAAAAAGAAAATATGTATAGAATAATCCACGGGTCAAAATTCCATTAAGGGATTCTATGAACACGATTATTTTTGAAAATATTAGGTTTCAAAAGCACAATGTACAAGTGATAATACTGAAAATTACAAGCTAGGGATGCAACGATTGAGATTGGAATTGTCTATGGGGAAATTCTGGCTCGGTGAAGTCATCGCTGCCGGAGCTATGGCGGCGGCCACCGGTCTATTATTCGGCCACCGTGATGGCTTTCCTTTAGATTCCTCTCTTCCGATTGAGGAGGGTTAGAGTGAACATGTAGTTGTGGTGGTGTGATGGTTGTGGTAGTAGTTGTAGTTGTGGTGGGTGGTGATGGTAGTGTTGTGATGGTTGTTGTAGTGAGATGGTGGTGTTGTGTTGGTTGTTACGGGGAGAGAGAGAAACGGATGAGAAAACGGGTTATTCGGTAGATCTGCGGTGGCTCTACGTTGGTTGCGGTTGTGATAGGTGATGATGGTTTCGTCGGTTGAAGATGGATGGTGGTGGTGACTGGACCTAGGAAGAGTTAAGAGAGGTTGGAGATGGGTTGTGATGGTGCAACACATTGAAAGAAAGAGAGTGTATTTGTTTTTTAATGGATTTCAAAGAGAATTTCAATGGATCCAATTTTTTATTGGAATCTGTTGGTACACATGTCCCCAGTTCTAGTCTAGTAAACTTAAATGTAATAGAACTTCTTCTTGTAACACATATGTAATGTTCAATCAATTTAATGAGAATCTCTTCTATATATGTTTGTTGGTTGTTTAATGTTATATCTATATATATTATTTAATGTTACACGCATATATGACAATGTTATATAGGTTTACAGTTGTTAGACATAGTTCTAAACCATCCAAGGTTCAAGAATGTGTTTAACTAAGTATCCTGAGTCAGTCGCACGACTGGACCATGCGAATGGGCCAAT
>BJCO01006408.1:0-10491 GCA_018326465.1 Flaveria floridana
CAATTCTTTGATTATCAACATATCTGTTTATTTTTGTTATCCGCTATTCCGTTCACTGAGCGTTATGCTCAGGCGTGCTTTTGTTTTCATGCACGTCAGGTCAGCAGGGTAATCCGGGAAACCAGTGAAGAGTGAATTGAAGACCAAGATTATCTGTTACTTTAATTAATGTATTGAACATCATAATTAGGTTCTTTCGGATTATTTAGTGTATTTGAAGTTATTTCGTCTGACCGTTTCTGTAATATCGTGGATTGGTTTTTGATTTGATATCCGTATTAGTGACACGTCAGCCCTCTCCGGGTTGGGGTGTTACACTATATTATTTAGTTTTATTTAGTGACATCAGTTTTCATATTCAATTTATTTAAGTCGTTAAAATTGTAATCATATACCAAAACATAAGGTCTTTTCATATACATATTTTAATTTTTTTTAATATTGATGATGTTATATGGTTTCTTAAATCTAGTAGTTTTCTTTTACCAAATGATCGATTTTGTTTCTTATCTGGCTTTATGAGCATATGCTAGGTATGATGTAGACGGAAATACCTAATTAATTTAACATTACAAAAAGGATCTAAGCCGTTGCTTCGTACGCCATGAACCTTTGCTATGTATGATGTACGCGGCAACACACATCAATACAATATGATGAGATTACAAAACGAGAATCTTAAGCTGTTACTTCGTACGCCACACGCCTGACGGTATTCAAGAATCAAGATTCAATCTCCTAGTATTCATGCCAAGCCCAATGCTAAATATACTCGAATAAGTTTTAGTAATTTACGCCTCAAGAGATGATATCAATAAACTCTTGAGATCTTTGGTGGCATCACCCCTATCACCAACAGAAATCAAATTACAACATGAAAACCAACACACAAATAAAGATTAATTGCCTTTGCATCTGATTAATTAACATCCTGCATATTCATCAAAACAAATTAAAGATGGAGAACAACAAGTCTTCCCAAGCCTATCCAATGAAAGGTGGAGATGGTGATTCTAGCTACACCAACAACTCCTCATATCAGGTATTTCTCATGATCCTCATTAAATTAGTTTCTTTTATCTACAGACAACAATTAACTAAATGGTCCAACTCGTGTTATTCTTAAAAATCTTCAATCTTTATTCATGATCAAGTTTTTCTCTTATGTAGAAGTCACTTGCCGAAGTGGTTGAGTCACTCATACGCGAAGCCATAGCCGAAAAGCTCGACATCCAAAACATCCCCATTGAACACCCTTTACGTATCGCAGACTTAGGCTGCTCCATAGGCCCCAACACTTTCATAGCAGTCCAAAACATAATAACCTCTATACAACTGAAATACCAAACACTAACAACCACCTCAATAACACCAGAATTCCAAGTCTTTTTCAACGATCACGCCTCAAACGACTTCAACACCCTCTTCAAATCCCTTCCTTCCCACAAAAATTACTATGCAGCCGGTGTCCCAGGCTCATTTTACACTCGTTTGTTCCCTCATTCTTCGGTTCATGTGGTGTACTCGTCGTTCGCTCTTCATTGGCTATCTAAAGTGCCTGATGAGGTGATGCATGAGGGGTCTTTGGGTTGGAACAAAGGGAGAGTGCATTATGGTGGTGCTGAAGAGGAGGTGGTGGTGGCTTATAGAGAGCAATACAAGAGGGATATGTGTGGGTTCTTGAGGGCTAGAGCCGAGGAGGTGGTTCGCGGTGGTTTAGTGGTGGTTCTAGTGCCCGGTCGGCCCGATGGTGTTCCACATTCCAAGTGCATTGGTAATGTGTTGTTTGAGGTGTTGGGTTGCTGCTTGTTGGACATGGCTAAGGAGGTAATTAGTCTTGTGGAAAATCACAAAATAGAAGTTTTTGACTAAGTTTTAAGTCAAAATAAACATTGAATTTTTAAAACCGACAAATAAGAAAAGACCATTTTATTCAAACCGACTTTGGAGCCTATGTTTTGATTTGAAAAAAAAAAAAATGGTGAAAGGCCACTCTGGTCCACAAAGCAGCCGGCTTTCATGAATAGGTATTGATTATTAAGATAATGTTTGTGGCTTTAGCCGGCTAAAATATTGTAGGTGCTTTCATGAACGAGCTAAAATTTAGCCGGCCACTATACCAACCATTAAGATCCCGTCAAGTGTCTCGAGCCGGCTAAAATATAGGCAACGCTTGTATAAGAGCAGGCCAATACAATTAAAACGCACCACGTGCCTTCATCTTATTGGTTTGTGCTTTGGCCGGCTAAATTTTAGCTCATTCATGAAAGCGTCAACTATATTTTAACCGGCTTGACATGTGTCTTTTGTTGAGCGGTTGTTTTAGTGGACCATAGTGTTGTTTTATCATTTATATGTGCGAACTAAAACCTAGCCTTCTTAGTCTGTTCACATAATCTGACATTTCTTTTAATTGGTTGGTTTTGAAGAATGTTTATTTTTAGTAAGTTCAAATACAGTATTTATTTTGACTCAATAGTGGGTCAAAATGTATGTTTTGGTGATTATAGTTTTAACCTTATAACACGTCATTTATCTAGATGTTACCATTTTCTCTATGACAAGGTTTGATATAATCATTTATAGGGTAAGATTGATGAACAAAAAGTGGACTATCTTAACATACCCGTATATTACGCATCACCTCAAGAACTAGAGGATATAGTTGGTGAAAATGGTTACTTTACGATAGATAGAATGGAGGGATTTCCTCGCATTGTAGAACCTGAGACAAAGTATGCCGCTAGACGTCTTGCATTGGGTATAAGAGTTGGTGTGGAGGCGGTCTTGAAGGGGCAGCTCGAAGACGAAACCATAGATGAGCTTTTCGAGTCCTATAGCAAGAAACTAGAAGAAGTACCAAGTGCGTATTCGTCTGGTGGAGCATCCATAATGTTTGCAGTCTTTAGAAGAAACGATAAACGATTATAAAGAGTATGACATGCATTTTAAATGTTGTATCCATAATGTTTGCAGTCTTTAAAAGAAGATAAACAATTATAAAGAGTAAGACATGCCCATTATGTTTGCAGTCATGCTTGTCATTTCTAAATTGAAGTGTTTAATTATTCGGTAGTGACAAATCTATAAAATGTTTCGATTCATTGAAAGTACATGTATTGAAGCCTAAATTTAAATTATTTGTCACCATTACCGAGCATTATTACATACTTACCTTTTATTACATGTTTGAAATAGAGTCAGTCTTACAACATGTTTCGTTTATAAATGAAAATATAGTTGGTCTAGCAACCGAGCTCTATTACCCCAATAAGATTTATTGATATCAAGTGAAATATTTTATAAATTTTGCAAAAACTTGTAATCAATGTAATTTAACCCAAATGGGAGTTTGTGTGTTCGAGTATCGTTTAGGACAAAAATACTCTGGACTGAATCAACAGTTTTTTTAGTTGTGAGTTTTCTCATGAGGGGCTTAGAGGTGCTATCCTGGTTGAGAAACGAAGTAAAACTAAAATATTACTACAACTAACTAAATATGATGCTTGACTAAATTAGTCGATCAATTTACAAAACTCATATTTGTATATCTTTAGTAAAGAGTTTGATTAAGGTTATAAGCATCAAGTTCAACAAATTTCTTATTTTGGTTTTGTGTATTGACAACTAGATGCCTAAAATGTGAATTGGTTGATTTTTCTTTCAAGCTCACATTTTATATACAGAGTTAAATGCGTTTTACATCCCTGAGGTTTCATTTAAATTACCATTTGAATCCAAAATTTAAATTTTATCATTTGCATCCAAAAGTTTAACAAAAATTGTAATTTGAATCCACATAACTACTTCTAATTAACGCTGTTAAGTTTTTCCGTTAAGTTTCATAATTAGAGGGATTTTAGTCAAAACAATTACAAAATAAAAAATCAACTTTACGTGATAAGTTTTAAACGTTCAATCTCATTTGATAATCACCATTGCGATTTTAACTTACGAGGAATGATGGTCAACATTTCTTTCATTTAATCAAGAAAGTTATCTCTGGACATCATATTATTTAAAATAAAATATAAGCATAACTAACTAAAAGTGATTCATTTCTAATTTTATAAAATATACAAAACAAAACTATATATAAATAAACAAACAAGTCATATAATATAAACTATTTGAATTATAACAATAAAAGAAAAATTATCATAAAAGTATAAAAATAATTTATAGAATAACATTAACTGCCCATGATTAATAATCATAAAACATCAATCATCATAATCATAATTAAGCTTCAAACCCAAGAAATCCATGCTTAATTAATAAAACGGTTAAAAGTAACACAATTACTAAATCAAAATACATTAACAAGATAAAATAATATAATACGATTGTAGAGTCAAATCATAACTACAATTATCCAAAAAGGCTAAACATATAAAAATCCTCACGTGAGTTGGTTTTTTTATTTTGTAATTTGTTTTAATTAAAATAACTCTCATGTTGGAATCTTAACGAAAAAAATTAACCGTGCTAGTTAGGTGTAGCCAAATGGATTCAAATGGCTTCAAATGGCAATTTTAGTAAAACCTTTAGATGTAAATGATAACATTTTAAAATTTTGGATTCAAATAACGATTTTTATGAAACCTGAGAGACGTAAAACGCATTTAACTCTTGTATACATGGGTGAGACATGAATATGCTCGGAGAGAATGCGGATATATTAGCATTCAATGTTTCATTTTTATATATAAAACGTGTGGCGTGAATTAGTTCATATTAGTCTTGTTTATACACATAAGTTTATTATTTATTTTATTATATATACGATTTTTCATTATTGTGATGTTCATCTTTTTGTAGGAATGAAAAGGCAAAGACAGGGTCATTAAGTGCGAATTTTATAACAAAACTCTTTGAAATAATAAGAGGCCAATTGGATTTTTTATTAAGTAATTAATAAAAATATAAGATTCTTGTAAAACAAGAAAACAACATAACATAAACTAAAACCGCAAATGACCAATCCTCTTATGAGGCAAGTGGTTTAAACTTCAAACTGAAAGTTAAGTTTAATTTAGATTTAATTTCATAGAACTTTTTTATTATTTAATACATGTATCCTTTGTAATAAAAACAAAACGGATTAATCGTATTAGCCAAAACTAATGTTACCACTTACCTTTACAATGTATTGCAAAAAGAAAATAAAAATCACCAAAGAGAATCCGAGGAGAAGACTCAATATGGAATTATTATCTTCACAAAATGCAACACACCAACAACAAATGCCCTAAAAAACAAGAAAGTGGCTTAGGAAAACATCTTATTTCGGTATCATTAAAGAACGAATCCACACTATGCTTTGGAAGATGAGATCGAAGAACTACAAGTTACAACCATCTTCTTGTTTGATTATGAGCCTTTAAAATCCACGTTATTAATTTAAAATTATGATGAATATAAATAAGTTGATATATACTCTATATAAACTCCCATCTACACTCCAAAAGGAAATATATTTAAAAACTTAAACTATCTTAATAAGCAAAAATCAATTTAATAAAATAGAAGTCGTTTGGTGATAAAAAATTTTTACAAGAATTTTGCCTTAATGTTGAAAATTAATAGAAATACAATGATAATTCAAATATAAGCGATGTTGCTTTATTTCCTACGCAAGCTATTAGAAGAAAATTATTTCAAAATACGTATATTATCTCTGTAATAGTAATCTTGTAACCATTACTTTTGTAAAGAACTTTTTAGAACTAAAATAAAAACTGTTATATAAAATTCAATATGAATATTAATTTGTTAATACATTAATTTTTAAAATATGAATATTAATTTGTTGATAAATATTATATCAAAATAAGGAACCTTGTGGCCACTGACACATTTCAAAAGGGAAGCATGTATATCAGTTTATCTTTATCAGTCATTAGGCAAGACCACCCTCAGATGAAACTCATATTAAGTGAGAAAACCTTGTAATCCCACTTGAAACATTCCTATATTTTTGTCACATATGAGACTTGACTCAGTGGTTATTTAAGAGTGCTTATTTTTATCAACTTTTAACTTTTTAACTTTTGAAAAGTTAAAAAATCATTTTATAATATTTGATAAATATGATTGTTATAAGGGAATAAATTAATAAGTCACTTCATACTAACTTATTAACTTATTGAAAATGTCAATAAATTGCTTTTTAAAAGCAATCCCAAACATGCCCTCAATACCTTCACTTATTTAAATGATATATTAGGGTACATTACCTTAAGCATTTGAACTAATAATCATAGGTATTACATTCATAATAGTCTAGGGTTGCAAATTTCTGACACAAACCTATTAATATGACACGACACGAAGTTAACAAGTTTCGTGTCTTAAACAGATCGACCTGTTAATACACGATAAAATTCATGTTTAAACGGTCAAATATATATTAACATGTTAATAAACCTATTTATAATTTTTAATTTTAAAAATAATTAAATATGCATAATATTATAACAAAACCCTCTTTCCCTTCCACACTTCCACAATCGACACCACCGGGCTTGAATCTGCTCGGCTACATGTGTTCATCCTCTCATTTGAATCCCACGTTCCCTTGCTCGACGGTGTTCCACAACACACAACCACTAACCATCACCGGTCACAGCCCATCGCCACAATAGTCAACTCACCATCACCACCATAGTCTGAAGTTGATTTCTAAACATGTGATATAACATATGTTTCTAAACAGATCATTTCGTGTAATTTGTTTCTTAACAGGTTTGTGTTTGTGTTTGCAAAAATTAACAAAATAAGTTATCGTGTCGTGTTCGTGTTTAAATATGTGATATAACATATGTTTCTTAACAGATTAGTTACATCATGAATTATTCATTTTTCCAACCTCTCTTTAAGCACATCGCGTTGTAAATTAAGAATTGTTAAAAGCTTCATAGGTTAACATTTTAGTTCCCTATAAGCTTTTAGTAGGTTCAAATTTGTGTATTTCATGCATAATATTATAAAATTCTTAAGAAGTGGGTCAGTTGTCATACATAAGACAAAATTAGATAAACGAAAACACACTAATCAATAAATTAAAAATATATAGGCGTGTGGCATCATTGCATCCATAGATTAATATGAGTGAGTTATTTCTCATTTATTATATTAAGATAACGTTACACTATTTATCACAAAAATTGGATATCTAACCATACTTATAATTTCAAAGCCAAATAATAAAACAAACCTAACATTAAACCACCAGTCTCCACACCGACAGTTGAACTGATTCTATATACTTACAATTTAATTTATCTCATTCTTTTTACCATTCCGTCTATACATCTTTTTGTATATTATAATTCATATAATGTTTATTTACATAACTAAACAAGCATTAGGGTTCTCGTCGCTAAACATCCCCGTATGCTGATACACTCGGGGGTCGCTAAGAAACATAGGGGATTGTTGCGATGGAGGGGATTGTTGCGATGGAGGTGCATATGAGTATTCCATCGCATACCCGTGGTTATAACCTTCGTATACATAGCCGTGGTTAGAAGACGTTGAAACCCCATGATCTTGATTGTAATAACTCGGATTGTATGTTTGCATCGTGTACGTGTTAGGATACTGTCCGTGATACTCATATTTGTTCACCACCTCAATGCCTTTGTTCTTGTCATCACCGCCACCACCACCACCACCACCACCACCACCTGCCTTAACGTCATCACCCCCGGTCGCAACATGTCCCCCATCACCTTTCTCTTTCTTGTCATCTTTCGTGTCACCACCTTTATCTTCCTTCTTCGGAGGGACAACATCAACCTTTCTCTTGAGTTTTTCTTTCAAATACGGTACGAGCTCTTTCATATTCATTGTCCCTTTCACCGTGACCAAATCCTTGTCGGCATCCACCATGACAGATTCCACACCTGTTACAAAACGACAAAATAAAAAAATATATATTAAATTTATCACCTATTCCCCACCAATTAAACAAATCCCATATTTCATAATCACAACTTCAATACGTCATTACAATTTATTTATAAATATTTGCTTCTTAATTTTTTATAATCTTATTCAATCATGAGTTTAATTAAGGTGTTGACCTTTGAATTAACTTACCATCTTGCTTTGCAATCACTCGTTTAATTTTATGAACGCAACCATCGCAGTGCAGAGGAATCTTCAAAACCACCGTTGTCGATTGAGGCTATATCAACCACCGCATAAATCAATTAATCAATTCAATAATCATAATAAATACAACCACTAAACCCATTAAATATAATGAAATTAATTACAATTACTGATAATATTTTCATTGATTAATTGCAGTACCTCTTTGGGTTTTTTCTCATCGGACTTCTTCTCGTCGGAATTTTTCTCCGGCGGACTCTGCTTCTTCTCTTCATCGCCTCCGGCATCCTTTTTCGCCGGAGGAGATACAATCTCCACCTTCTTCTTCGTCTTGTACTCCACTCGCTCCTTCAGGCGCGTGGGATCCACTTTCCCGGCGACCGTCAGTTTATTACCGGCGGTATCCGCCTTAACGCTTTCAACACCTGCAATACAGTTTTCATTTTTCAATCACCGTTAAGAGTCTAACATACGCCATATGCGTACACATACATTCACCCTTTTGGTAATTAAGTGCAGTAACACGATCAATTAATTAATTAATTAATCAATAATTTAATATCCCTTGGTAGCTCTGTCATGTTCAATTGTTCATCGCTTGACGGAACAAACAACCCATAGAAATTCAACCAATTGAACCAAATGTGATTGTGGAAATTATGTTTTTAATCCTACCTTCGAATTGGCTGATGGATTTTTTGATCTTTTTAGCGCACCCATCACAATGTAAGTCAAGTTTTAGGACGACGGTGTCGGACTTTTTTGCATCGGTGGATTTCTTTTGATCGTCTTCTTTCTTCGTATCGTCTTTCTGAAACAAACAAAATCAAATTGAAGTCTGATTAAGGGTGATAACAAGATGAATGGAGGAGATTGAGGCAGAGGATTTTGAACACTAACCTCACCCATGGGAATTGTTGTATTTTGTGGAGGAGGATTTGAATTGAATATTTGTACATTGGTTTGAAGATTGGAATTGGAGGCAAATGTGTGGATTTATAGGGAGCACGAAAGTTTTTTTTTATATATAATGCCACTTGTTGTATGGTATGTATGTATGTATGTATGTATGTATGCATGTATGTATGTATGCATGTATTGATGGATGGATGTATGTATAGTGGATGATGATGGACTGTGATGATATGGATGGGTCGGGCGGACGGGTCATGGGTGGGTAATAATATAATGCAATTCGACGGAATGGTCAAATGTGGCGACTTGACCCGTTTGGTAGTTTTGACCCGGTATGAATGAGATGACTTTTTGGCCTAAATCTACTGCGCCGTAGATTTTTGGCTGCTAATATTTACTGGGGGTTTGGATTAAACTTGGGGCTACATTAAAAAATGAAAGGGTTATTCCAGAAGCATCTACAGATTAGTCTCATCTCTATTGTAAATCCCAATCTACACAGTTTTTATATGATGTTTAACTACAGTAAGACACACTTTTTATACATGTTGTCTCTTCTAAGAAATATATAATTTGACTAGTCATGAAAAACTAACATTTCTATATTGTCGTCCATTGAACAAACAATCATTTTGAAAATGATATTTTTTATATTGAAAACAATAAAAATCTGACAACTTTGGTGATGGTTTTTTTTCCTGCGAAATTCGATAATTTTTGTGGTTTTCTTATACGACTCCTTTCTATTTAGCATGTTATAATCAATGGGTATGTTGGATGTATTATATAAATAAAATTATAATTACATAAAATAAAACATATATTCACGTCACTATTATAACTTTTGTATTATTGTAAGATTTTTTAAAAGCTTCAATTTTAATATTGTGAAACAAGGACAATCACCACAAAAAGGCTGAGTACCCGAACACGGGTAAAGTAATTTTTTATTTATATTGAACTTCAAACCCACAAGTTCTAAAAATCGTTGTACATATTTGAATTCGATGGATCATTGATCTTTGTTTTTAAAAACAGTAGCGAATTTTGAATTATATTATAAGAGGGACGAAGAGATGAAAGTATTTTCTTTTAGGGGAGGGGGAGTAAATTTTTTTAAATGAGTGAATTCTATATATATTAAAAAAATTTATAAGGTCGAAAATTAACACTACTGACGAAAAAAATGAAGTCACCCGCACTAACTTTCGCCCTTGTTTATAAGTCAAAATGAGTTATCCGAATCAAATCGACATGCATTGGCGGAGCATAGTTAGGACCGGGGGGGGCCGCCGCCTCCCCTCTTTTTTTCGTCGGTAGTGTTAAACTTTAGTCCGGTAGTGTAAATTTTTGGCTCGGTAGTGTAAATTTTCATATAAAACTCGAGTTCGCCCCCCCTAATAAAAATTATTTTCGCCCCCGCCCCCCCTTCGGGAGCGGTCAAGCTCCGCCACT
>BJCO01006413.1:0-10375 GCA_018326465.1 Flaveria floridana
CACTACAATTGAATACGAGCTTCCGAGAATCGGTAGCTCTGATACCACTTGATACAATCGAATTCAAGAATTAAGAAGAAGAAGAGAATTACAATCAATCAAGCTGTTCGTTCTATTTCCGTTATCATCATTTATACAGTTATGACTAACTAACGGTAGTTAGTTCTAATAACAGCACAATTACAATTCTAGCTACTAACTTTCGACAATTACACATTAAGTCCTTCTATTATTATGTATGTAACAAGCAGTTCTGTCTTGTTTAATTTCATCAACATTTAGACATTGATTTTTAAATTGTTTTTTTAAATAATTACTGAATATAATCAATGCTCTCATAGTAGCTCATGAGTTCACGTAAAAGTTTTGTTTTTATATAAAATTTCAAAGGCATTATTATTTTTCACAGCTTATCACAACGCCGCATGCATTTTGGTACTAGTTAGTCTCTAATCATCATAAGAGGCTCACGAGTTCAATAAGTGTTTATAAGACAGTTTTCTCTAATTTGAAATATCCATAGGTTAATTTTTGGATGTAGCCCCCCAACAAATGTACATGAAGCGCGTGTCACTTGATTCATGCTTCGGACGGCTTCATGTGATCACAACACATCTCCATGCCAAAGATGTATTCCCAAGCGCCTCAGTCACCTCATACGCAAGGCACGCTTTACAAAAACCAAACGCGTATATACATATGACAAACACCTCCCCCTCCCACACACCATATGCATCCTCTCAAAAGATATGCATACTCCATTCTCAAAATATATGCACTGAGAGAAGTGTATCTTCTGCCTTGATTTAAGATTTCAATGTCAGATAAAAATTTACATTAATAAAGGGCCACAACACATAATACAATTAAAACTAAGAAAATAAAAAAAAATGCAAGGGAAATTTGATAAGTAAAAAACTGTATATGGTAACAGAATTAATAAATATAATATATAAACATGAAGTTAAAAATAACTACTAAAACTACTACATCTTTCAACTTAAAACCCTAAATTCAACAAGGTTGTAGGAGAGCTACAGTTTGAATCTTTCTTCCTCACTTCAACCCAAACACATAAAAAAGACAACAGTTATTTTCCAACAAACAAAAAAATAAATATAAAGGAAATAGGCGTTGAACAATAACCCGTGGATCCTATGGATTTTCTGAACCATGTCCGGCATTGGTCTGTCGAGTTGACCCAAGAAGAAACCTGTCCGTCTGGTTGGCAAGTAATGTTTGTGACACTGTTACGGGCCGAATGTTTTTCAGGCGTAATACATGTACAAACTGTTTGCAGCAGCACAAGCAATAGAGTTTTCACTAGGATGCCATGCCAGGTGGAGCAGCTTTGTTGTGAAATCAAATGAATTACCATTTGCATCAACCCCTGGGCTCTCTCCCCCTCCTACACAGATATCACTTTCTTTATAATTATTAATTCAAACACATGGATTGAGTACGGGTTGACCCGAAACACTTTTTTTCTAACTTTTAAAGAAATAGCCATAAGTGATTACTGTGTCAACTATGATCAGGAAAAAGAAATGGTACAATAATTGGATGTTTTGAATTAAACGATTTAGAAGGTTGTATACTTGTACACATACTTGAAACCCAGTCGACTCATTTAGCTAAGGGTTAATATTATAAAAGACCAACATATGTTCCTTGTCATGAAAAAGTCCTTCAACTAATTTTAAATATTGAAGTTCCTCGACTTGTAAAAAACGCACAGAAAAGTAACTAAACTTATTTTATACATTAAAGTCCCTAAACTTGTCTAAAATGAACATACAAATGATTTTAAAAATAATGACTTGCTATCTCTTATTTCTCAAAATAGGACGGTATAATTTTTCTACAAAGATGTCGAATGCCACTTTTTACCACAGTTTGATCAATTTAAGTGTTGGTGCATTTTAGACAAATTTTGGACTTCATTAGTTTAATATACAATAATTAGTTTACTGACTTTTCATGTGTTTTTTACAAGTTGGGGGACTTTAATACCAAATAAGGTTTAAGGGACTTTTTGTGAAAATAAGAAAGAATATTGGTTATTTATGGTTTAGCAAAGTTTTTCATTCGGCTTGTTTGAGATAAGGCACAACTCGAATCCACCCATTCATAAGTGAATGGGTTGAAATTGCCAACTCTAGACTATAAGATAAGAAAATAAAAACAAAACAGCTGACCTCGCCTAACCGCACGGGTTATGCTGCTTAGAGATCTAGAAGGCCTTGAAGGTGTCTGCACTTGTCTCCTAGAGTTTTTATTTGAAAACTTCATTATATGAAATCAAATTTATAGCAAATAAAATAATTTTCAGAAAAAAAGTTAAAATAATATACCTCATTGGGTTTTTGCTAGCTTCCAATGTGGTAGCTTCAGTACTGCCAGGAGCGCACCCAAACACACGAAATAAATTGCTGAAAATCATACAAATGCAACAAGTTAGTGGGCACCTAGATGTATGCGTAAGTTTGTCATGTGCGAGTGTTTTACCTGTAAGAACCAGTTGCAACACGCTGGCTATCACCACTCAAGCAGCATTCAAATTTATCAAAGATTGAATCATTTTCATACAGGTCACATAACTGTAGGTAAGCAATTCAAAACCATCAATGCAAACAAATAGGAAAGAAAAAAAATTAGCGGCTAAAAGGTGAAGTACATACCCTAGGTCGTAAATGTTCATGCACCTGGAACGTTGAAACTGGACCAGAGTCCATGTTGATGTCCCATAGCTACACAAACCATAGAATTTCAGATAATATAGCTGATCAAAACCAGAAGAATATTTTGACTATTTGTCTCAATAACTACTAGTGTTCAATGAGAAAATTTAGAGTTAAAATGTTGCCAAATATGAAACGTTGAAAAAAATGCTTGGGCATACAAATAAAAATAATCCCAACTCAGGATTTTTTACCCGTATCATTTATATTCGGATCTTTACCCACTGCTTACCTTTCATTCCCCTCTACCATCAAAAGAAATGGATTCGTGTCGATTTGAACGAAATATTTTTTTCCACACGTCATCTTGTACACAATAAATGGCCACATTACTGTCTCACTGAGCGATTACAGTCTTACATAATGGCCTTACTGTTTAAATTAATATTTCTGAGCACATCACATGTATAGACACCAACAAAATATTATACAAATGTGTACCGAGAATCATAACTTTACCAATATTATTTCACGTTATACTTAATTCCCAAAAAGGGGTACAATTATTTGAATACAAGCAATCATTATTAGATGTGCAGAATAAATGAGTTGGGTTGCAGGCCAAGACAGGTACTTCTTTAATATTGGGCTGGGGTTAGGTTTGGCTGCCAAAACTTTTCCTAAAGTTTGTATTTAATCAATGTAATAATATGATTACACACAAATCTGAATTTAAGAGGTTATAAGCTTTTAAATACAACTTGGGTTACCTTCAGCCTATTTCACACGTTTCATTTTTAGCTAAACTTTTTTTACAAGATTTACGTGTAGTTGGAGATGATATATAACCCAACTAAGTAAATGCATCCAAATTGCCACCTCTATCAGATACTTGAAGCCAACAGACATTTATAAAAATTGAATCAAACTTGTTGGGCAAGCTTTATGTCTTGCCTCCCATTTGTAGACATAAAGCTATTCTAAAAAAAATGTCTAGACTCAAAAGTCAGCAGATGAAAAACAGAACCATAGAAACATAGCAAAAAAGAGAAATATCGCAAACCTTAAGGGTCATGTAATCACGACTAAGTATATATCTTCCATCCCTTCCAAATTTTATATCAGAAATAGAGGCTATTATTTCAGTGAAGAATGATCTTGAACCAGGTGCTTCCTGTTCCTCAAACCTATAAAAATAATCTATTATTGCTTCTTTTAACGCTATATAAAAGCTACAATGCATCTACACGCGAAGTAATAACTTCTAAACAGTTCAGGATACTCACAAGCCCATTGTTCTTAAATTAAGAAAAGCAACAAAAATAACAGAATTTAAAGAGGAAATAAAGTCAATAAAAAACACTTACAATTTTGAATGTTTATCGCATAATGCGGATTGACGCAGATCAATGAGACGAATGGACCCTTTTGAACTACTATAAGCTAGTGTGCTACAATGAGTAGGATGGAACTCAGCACATGTAATCACCTCTGCCAAAAAAAAAAAGCAAGCCATGAAATAAGCATATGGTTCAAGGCTTCAAGCTAAGAAATAAGAAATAGCATTACACCCAAATGGAAGAGGATATGTTAGTGTAGATTGAAATGAACAAGGTAGGGTTGACTAACAAACACTTTTCTGTACATTGTTTGATGATATTATAAATGATACTTATGTTAATGAATGATTATATAAACAATATTTGAGAAAAACTGAGAAAAACTAATATATTATGTTGTAATATGATTGATGGTCAGTGGTCTAAACAAGTAGTTATATAGACATAATAACCATTCCAAATCGGCATCTGCTTCCTATTCTATAACTTTAAGTTTATCTCATATTTTAATTTCATCTTTAAACTAATTTACTAATACTTATGAAGAAATTAAATATCTAACTAATAATCATCTTGAAAACAAGATAACGATAGAACAATAATTCTAACTGCAATAATAATGTTATGATAATAATCTAATCTTTAAATGAAAATTATTTAGAAGGTTCTACGCATTAGGAAAGGATTGTGAGCAACTTCCAACTCATTTCATGCATTCTCTTTTAGTTACCTTTTTTTTTATTTGAACGATTGAACCTTTTGAGAATAAAACACAAACCAAATTGAACATTAATACGCAAATTGGTTATTTTGCAACCTCTAACTACCAATCCCACTCCAGAATACCTTGTGGAACCATGCATTGCATCTCCTCGTAATAATAAGATCATGCATTAAACTGAGTGTAAATCAGATGAATATTAAAAGGCTGTACCAGTAAGATCCTCCATGTTAGCAGGCTTGACATCCACGATGTTGAAACTCTGATTGCTAATTTCCAGATTCCAAAGGTTTATCCGAAGATCATCAGCTGAGATGAATGTTTCGCCATCACTGATGCATAGATATGGGAAGGTAAAAAAAGTAGGTGTCAGAACATAGATTGACATAAGGTTTATGATAATTTTAGTGACCAAGCTAACCCATTCTAAACTAATGAATTTTACATATAAATTTTATCCTTGGACAAGTTATTCCTTTTTCACTGCAGGGAACACAAAAATTAAAACATTACATTTTCTTTTCCTTTCTTTCATCTTAAGGGCATGCAAAAAATTATTAAAATTAAATGATTATCATGATTATCTACTTATACACTTCCTTCTGTTCCGATTCAAGAACATGGTCTAAGACGGGAAAGAAAAGATGTTGATAATAGTTCCTTGAACTCCTCTTTTAACCATGAAATTTCAAATACTTGAACAGTCAATCGATCGAGTCTTTGTTTTTCTATCTCGATTTTCTATTTAAGATGATATGTAGACTAGCTTCACACTATACATAAGCTGATAACTATACTAACTAATAGCATCTCTTCAAACTGCATCATATCCAAATTGCAAGACGAGGTTCAAGCAATCAAGATCCGATATTTGTCAAGTAACATTCACTGTATTATTTGCAAGGACAAAACATACAAACCTGTTATTTGAGATTGAGTTGATATGGTAGTCATGTGCGTGTGCATACACTCTTCTGCATCTGGGAACAAGACTAGTCTCACCATATGTCACCTATAAAAATTTGAAGTGTCATGCCATTTGAGGAAAAGAAACTAGATGAAAAAAGCAAAAAACAAAACTGTCATTACCATCAAGAAAAGAGTTAGATACTTAGATGGTGATGAAAAAAAACATGTACTCCACTTCAATTATTCATTCTCTTTTCACAACTATTTGTGCTTCTTTAAGATTAACAGTACGAAAAACATAATAAACAAATGCACACAAACATTATGAGTCGAATATAATACCACAGGTAGACGCAGTGATGGGATGCCACCAGATGGAAATTTAAAGTCATTGATCAGATTAATGGAAGCTTTATCTTTGGTTACCCCATTTGCAAGATAAGAATTAGTAATCGAAGGAATACTTGAACTAGCAACATTGTTCTTTCCAACAACTTTGGAAGGGTCCATGTTCATGCTTGCAATTTTCTTGATTTTCTTCTCTTGGACCTGTATAATGTGAAAAGAGAATGCCAGATCCACATAAAACTTGCATCATAAAATAATAGAAACAAACAAATGAAATAGAAAGAAGCAAGAAATAATTTACCCATCCTAAAAAGAAAATGAATACACATGTTTCTCGAGATTTCTCTTATTATCCTTGACTAAGAACATAAAATCCTAGCCTTTAAACCAAGCAACTCCCTATGGTTGGATCACAAGGTCCAAATTGTCATATAATATATTATTTTTTTGAACTTGACAACTATTGGTGTTACCGTGCTAGAAGCATATTAATTGAAATCACACGATGAAAGGATTGAAACTCAGGGTGCATCTAATTCACATTTTTAATGTTATCTAAAGAGATTGGCCACTATTTAATAATAGATTATAGTCACTTGATGTAAGCATCACTATAACAAAAACTTATGGCAAAAGAGGGTTCTTTGGATCCAAACTTGATACAAATGAAATTCCATGGATACAAAACAAAGTCTAGACTTCACATATATGAGCATGTTACATGTACTGCAACTAATTGGAAAAGGATATAGAGAGGTTACCTTCCAAAACTTGATGGTTTTATCGTTAGTGGACAGAAGAAAAAGGGCACCGTTGGCAGTTTGGCACCATCTAATTTTGTTAATTTTCTCCTCAATCTCCAAACTCTTTAAATAATCAAACTGAAAGAAACAATTGGAGTTGTATTAACAAAGATACAACCATCAACTACTAACTAAACATGCTAAGATTTCAAGTAAACCTCAGGTTCATGGCTCTGGAACTCAGTTTTGTACCGAAACTCCGGATGCCTACTTGTCGAGTAATCAGTCTTTTCTAAATCTTTTCTACTTCCACCATTCTACACAATGTAGCAACATAAGAATGTGCAAGTAACAAGATAAAGTTAAGGATATTAAAAAATCGTAAGTACAAACACAAGTTGCAAAAGGGGAAAGAAACTTTCAACCAAAAAATACAGATTACAATGGCACAAACCTCCTTTGTATCTGTTCTTTCAAATAATACCACCCTGCCCCCACGATCACCAGTTGCAAGATGGTCACCGCTTTTATCAAACTCGATTGCAGAGATAATATCAACTGTGAAAGAAAATGCAAATAAATCATATAATACAATCACAGATTTTTGGAGGCTGAAAAAATGTTGAAGAAGTTTGAGTAAGGCTAAAAAATCAACAATAATTGAGATGGGCCTAGATTATACAAAAACAAATGTAGTTAAAAACACAAGATACAAAGATTATATGAATTCATAGAGGTAAAAGACTGTGACCGCTTCATAAGTCATCACAGCAGTAAAGGACCGAAAAGAACTGCATGACTAATAAAAGTAGACCGCTGGTGAATTATGATAGATATCAAAGTTCTTATATTTTGGTTATAAAGTTAGATAAAAACCAAAGAGCATGTATCCTAGGGGTACCAAGGTGCGTAGAAAAGGTATTCCTCCCCAAGTGGTTGAGGGTTCAAGTCCCATGGTCAATGACGAACAGATGTAGATTTAGGAGTAGATTTAGAGGGTGTATGTGAGTTAGCCATTCCAAAAAAAAAGGAAAAATGAAAAACAAAGCTAACAAGGAGTAATTAGTTGCTAGAAAAGATAAAGAATAAATTAATTCTGTTCACAACTTCACATCAAGTATTATACGTCAAACATAATTGCCATCTATAAATGTTATCATCCTATTTTCCCACCGTAACATCTTGGAACTCTATAATAAAAACTTAGTTATTCATCTAACATATCCTCATATAAAACACTAGAAACTAATATTGAAGTTGATGGGTGTTAATAGCTGCTAACAAGTGACACATTTGTTATATCAAAGAAGGATCTCCTATTGCCACATCCACCAATGCAAGTGAAAGCCTCCAGCACGTGATACAAACATAAATATATAAAAGGAATGTGCAATGACATAAAACACAAGGCAGCTGGCAGTTCTCATGAATGTCTTTCTGTCAGGTCAACTTTGCTTGTAACAGGTGCTAAACACGTTGGAACAGCGTTACAAGTCAAAGCCAGAAGCACGTGGAAGGTATGTAGGCATTCAATTTCAAGTCTCAGTCACTACTAATTCTAGAATTCATACCCAATAAAATAAAACCAATATATATGGAATAATGGAAATTATAACTAAAAACAAATACATATGTCAACTCCCACAAAAACATTACACCAAATGAAGCAACTATGCGGTTTGATATAAAACTTCCAAGTTCCAACTCAAAATAAGATTTGGAAGCCATTAAATTAGAAAATATATATATATTACCCTTATACAGGAGGACGTGAACCTAATTTGTCAACAACATTGTAATATGGAAAGTGAAGTTAGCCCACAAAAATACTGATTGGTAAGAATGATATATATAATAAATATAACCACCTATCTATTATTACAACCACCCATCCAGTAGCTGTAGGTTATCAGTAATGCATGTATTACAAATCTATATACCACTAATATTAGAGTTCTGTGTTTAAGTGCAGGAACAACAGTCACTAGAAGTCCTTCATCAAATATCTCTACAACCTCTAAGCTAGAAAAATAGATAAGAAAATACGTTGAAACCATTCAAATACTTAAGATTGCTGAACAAGCACAAGAAGGTCGATTAAGGGTAGCTGGATCAGAATAAAACTGCAAATTTTCTACTTTATATTCCTCTAGATCAACAACTCTATAGTAAACACGCATTTAACCTAGCTTAATTGTCTCCATAATCACCAATTCATCACTAATGTACCGATCCAATAAACACAATACATACCATATCCAAACCCTAACATAAATCTACGGATCCGCCTAACAACAACAACAAAACTAACAACAACACGAATAAAACCTATTTTACCTTCTTGAACTTCTTCTCCGGCGGTGCGTTCACCAAACACCTGCGAAAACTTCCACTCCAGCTGCGGTGGTGGACCCGCCGGAGCTGCCGCGCCATTTCCCTCATCACCACCGTTCATTTCCTCTTCTATTTCTTCCTTAATTAACCGAATAATAACAAGAAAACACCGAAATCTCTACAAACTGAAATCAAATCACGAACGCATCACCGAATCGCCTTTTTTTCCGATTAGCATGTGGTGGATCGTAGGTTTTGGATCGTCAGACGAATTCATTGACAATAATGTGGCATTTACAGGTCCGATTAACAATTAACGATAATCGTCAACACCACAATAACGATTTGTTGAGAGATTGAGATTCGATTTTCTCTGTGTTCTTCGTGCAGACAGTGGGATCTCTCTCTTCTTTGGAGTCGAGAGGATAGAATTGTAAAATCAATGATGTGACAAACCCTCTTCCCCTGTTTTCCTTCGTTTTTTTATTTTTTTATTTTTTTATTTTCTTATTTTTTTATTTCTTCCACACCCGTTTGTTTAGGTTAATTTTTATATCTTATATTTTGATGGATACTGATTATACGACTCGTGTAGACCTAGATGGGTTGTCTTGGCACCCACTATCCGGGACACTAGTGATACAACTCGTGTAGACCTAGATGGGTTGCGTTGGCACCCACTAAGACTACCCTCATTCACAACTCAACCCAACCAAATTATTCTTTAAAAAATTAGTTTCTCTCTCATTCACATCCCCAACCCAACTAAATCCAATTTTTTACTCACATTAGCAACCCAACCACATTAAACCCTCAAAGCCCTAAAAACCCCAAACCCCCAATTCTCCATCTCCGACGAGATGCACGGCCTCCGTACACCTTCCGGCGACTCATCCTCCATCATCCCCTACTCTCCGGAGCCCACCACTCCCCCACTCTACACTCTCCACCACGGCCTCAAACCCCCAATCACACCTCAAATCTCCATCTCATGGTCCCGCGGCAACTCCCTACGCCTCACGGTCTTCCCGTCACCTGACGCCGCTTCCGTCTCCACCGACGACGAATCCGGTGGAAAAGTGGTGGATTTGAAGCTCACCGGTGAAGATGTTGATACTGAAATCAATGATGCTGCTCGGTGGCGGAGGATAGTGTACGGATCGGTGTCTCCGTTTGCGCATCTGCAGAATAAGAAAAACGCCTTGACGGCGTTATCTGAGTTGCGGCATTCGGCTCCTTACGACGGCGAGTGGTAATTGTACTACATATGGTTAATTTAGGGATTATGTTGGTACTAAT
>BJCO01006419.1:0-10247 GCA_018326465.1 Flaveria floridana
CAGTCGCATGAACACCATGCGATTGGACCCCAGTCGCATGTGTTCCATGCGGTTCATACTTCATTCGGGCGGTTGAACTCCAATCGTACGGTTGAGCTTCAATCGGCCGAATAGCCATGCGGTTGAACCTCCAGTCGCATAAATCCCAGGCGACTGAGGCTCAGTCGCACAACCCACTAAAAAGTCAAACTTTCGGGTGTTACACTTTTCCCCCTGTATTAATCTTCAACACCGATATAGCTAGCATCATCTCTAATACACTTTCACTAGCTCTACTAGTTGAAGATGAAAAGAAAACTATGGTTCAAATCTTGAATCTAGTGAAGAAAACTCAATAAACCCACGTTAAATTGACTGTACATTAAGTGAAAGATGGTTGTCATGGTCGGCGATGGTGGTGATTGACGGTGTGGAATATGGTGCAGTGTTGTTCTTGGGTTGGGACAGTGCAAAAACAACAACGAAGGTGTAGATGAGTTCGACGATGTCCCCATGGCCGGCTGTTGAAGGTTGGTGGTGGTGGGGTGGTCGAATTGTTGTGGATGGGAAGATATGGTGTTGGTTGTGCTATTTTAACGATGGTGATGGTTGCACAATCTAGGTTAAGAGAGAGAAGAGAAAAGGAATACAAGGGTAAAAATGCTATTTTATATATATTTAATGGAAAAATTTAACGTCCATCAAAACTGAGGACTAAACTTGAAAATGACATTATCACATGAACCATTTATATAATTAACTCGAAGAATTATAGGTGAATAGATAATTGATAGACGTAAAAATTATTTATTCAAATCACATATATGATCCATATAATTTATGAAAAAGATATTACAAAAAAATTGGACAAAGTGAGTTTTTTTTATCTTTTTATTTATGTTCCCCTAATATTAGAAACAATTAGAAGTTTATAGAGGTAAACGATTAGAGTTTATAACAAAAATAAATTGGGAAGCACCTCAAATATTTATTTTGCTATAAACCTCTTAAACTACACATGGTGGCAATCATGGCCTCTTCATCCATAAATTATAAATGGATTGATCTGGGTAAGTGAAAGTTATATACTTGTATAGTTGTATGATAGTGGTGTACAAATCTGTTTTTCTCTAAAACTGGTTTGGGGTTCAAATCGGATCAGTTTGGTCAAACGTGGTCAAAACCGGTTTGGCTTCAATCCGGTTTAATTTCTAAATCGGTTTGGGTCGGTTTGGAAACCGGTTTGTGTCGTTTGAAAACCGGTTCGGGCCCAAACCGGTTCGTTTTTTTAAATGTTATAAATTAAATAAACAATTAATTGTAAAAATTGAATAAACATATAAGATGAATGTTACATATTAATTGTATAAATTAAATAAACCTATAAGATGCATTTACATATTTTTATTTGTAAAAACTAAAACATATAAAATTAGAAACATTACATAATTATTTTTAAAACAAAGTACACAATTTCAATTAAATACGCAATTTAAAATCAAAGTGAAATATATAATATATAAAACATAAAAACAATTCAAATGACATAAAATTTTAAATAAAGGTTTGGGTACTGGTTTGAAAACCGTTTTGTAACCGGACCAGGTTGGAAACCGATTTGAAAGAGGAAACCTACAAACCGAACCTAAACCGCCGGGTTGGGCCGGTTTGAAACCAGTTTGGACCAAAATTATTAATCAAATAATAAAATAAATTTAAAACGCTTAAGCTTGTTATTTTTAGATTTATAATAATTTGGTGTTATGTAATGAAACTTACCCTGCATATATTACAACTCTTTATCACAATACATTCCCTCATCTTCTCCTTTAAAATTCACACCTACTTTCAAATCAATTCACAACCCAATTGGTGGGAAAAAAACTCCATTTTTCAGGTGAAAATAACAAAAAAAACTCAAATTTTAAACCCACCGACTTCTCAAATTTCAAAGAAGATCTCCATTTCACCTTCCCGCCGACTTCAAATTTCCCTCTGATCACTTCTCAATTTCTTCTTCCCGGGGGTTTATTTTTTCGAATTTCACTCACTCATTTAAAAAACCCTAATCATCAACCCCTCAATACCCCCAATTCAACACAAATCATCATCAATCACCTTCACTCTGTTACATACACCTGCACCAATGGAGCACAAGCTTCAAAACTTACCTCCTCACAAGCGATTCAAGCTTATGCACCGTGAAACCACCGCCGCTGACCACCAAGACGCCGATTCTCCCGCGACCTCTTGTCTTCCGGCGAAAAAGAGGAAGGAAACCCATCACACACCGCCGATAACCGCCGCCCCCGTCGCCGCCGTGAGCGCCGTCTGCTTACCCGCCAAGAAAAGAATATGCGCCCTTCACCCGAATCTGATTGCTGACAAACCCTTTTCGTCGTTTGATCTGAATCTCGAGTATGACCCCAAATCAGATGAATTTGATGAAACCAGAGTGAAAAATGAAGAAGAAGAAGAAGAAGATAAAGATGATGATGAAGATGGGGTTGTTTGTGCTGTATGTCAAAGTACAGATGGAGATCCATTAGACCCAATTGTGTTCTGTGATGGGTGTAATCTAATGGTGCACACTACTTGTTATGGTTATCCACTCACAAATTGTGTTCCTGAAGGCGATTGGTTTTGTGCTCAATGTGAAACCACTGATGCAAACAATGATTCATCGTTATCTTGTTGTCTCTGTTGCACCACTGGTGGTGCTTTGAAAACGACTACCGACGGTCGGTGGGCGCATATTGTGTGTGCATTGTTCATCCCTGAGGTGTTTTTTGGTGACCCTGAAGGTAGAACAGGGGTCGATTGTTCAAAGATTCCTGCAAGAAGATGGGGGAAGATGTGTTATGTATGCAAGAAATCAGATGGGTGTGTTGTTGATTGCTCTGAGGAGAAGTGTTGTTTGAGGTTTCATGTGACTTGTGGGTTGCAGGAGGATTTGTGTATTGAGTATAGAGAAGGGAGAAACAGAGGTGCCATTGTTGCTGGATTTTGCAGAACACATACTGATCTGTGGAAGAAGGTAATAAATTAAGAAACTTTTTATAAATTTGCAGAACACATACTGATCTCTGGATTTTGCATGTTTGGGATTGAGTTTGAAAAGTCCTTTTTAACTTTTGGAGGGGTAAAAAGACAAAAATACCCCTCCAGAAGTCGCTAGAAGTTAAGATGGAGTAACTTCTACTGACTTCTAGAGGGGTATTTTCGTCTTTTTACCCCTCCAAAAGTCAAAAACGACTTTTCAAACTCAATCCTAAACACCATTTTTTTATTTAAACATGACTGTTAGGTTGATGGGTCAAAAAGGATTTTTTTATTTAAACTTTGTTTTAATGGTGTTAATTGTGTTAGGTTGATGGGTTGAATTGTTTAGTTTATTAAACATGACTTATATTTTTTTATTTATGTGACCGATTAGCATATACTTGAAATTGTGTGACCAAATGTGTAATTTTCAACCTGTCTATTTAGTCGTGTAAATGTTTTAATTGGGTTGATAGGTTGTAAAAATATGAGTTAACGGATGATAACTAAGGTGGGTGTCCACCTTGGGTTAAATAGGTGAACTTGAATATGATTTGTTAGATGTTTGGTTAAACAAATTAACTTGAACATGATTTGTTTTTTTAAACATGTTAGATATTTCAACTCAAAGTTTCTTATTTTTGGATAATCTTTTAATCTTGTTGGAATTTGCCACCTATGGCTTGTTTGTAGTGATAGAATATTATTTTAACTGGTCTTAAATTTGTTTGCAGCAACAAGTGACAGGGAAATACAAGATAGTTGCAAGAAATGAGCAGTAACAAGACTGATTTTGGTTAAATTGTTTGATATTTAAGAGTAGATTGTTTTTTTTCCCTTTTTAAGTCAGGTTAGATCTTGTTTCTGATAGCAATTTGCATATTTCAGTTTTCATAGTTGATTAAAGAGTTTAAATCAATGCTAGCATTTAGTTTTTATTTCATTTGCATTGTTGTTTGTTATATAATAGCATTGTGTTTTAAATATTCAAATGCTAAATAAAGATATGTTATCTTGATGTCAAATACAATACCTAGTCCAAAAAAAACATGATGTAAATGAATGAGGCTTGTTTGAGTAATCCAAACAGTGTTATTTAATCAAACAAACATTAATGCACAAGCAAATAAATTTTTGTGTTTGTTTGTAAAGAAAATATAGCCTTTTATGTTTTATTCATGTCTACATAATACTCTAACAAAGACAAATGAACAAAAATACATATTAACTGAATGATATATATTTTTTTGGATGGCAAATGTGTGATCTTGCAAATGATGTTATTTTAATCGGGCCTACCTATCCGTGTTTTAGCCGGACCGCATCTCAACTCCCTCGGGAGGAAACCATTGCTGGGAAAACTCTTTGGCTCAACTTTGAACATATTGCCCAATCGACATCTATGTAAAAATTGACTGGGTTCCCCAACGAGGGGTAAACAGTATCTGCAATCACTGATGAAACCCTAGCTGGTGGAAATTATGATTTTCAGTTTGTGAAGAATGCTGGAAGTGGTTTGCTTCAGCGAGAGATTATTGATTCTATCAACATTCAAGTTGCGAAAGTTATCATTGTTATCTAACTTGATTTCATGTTTGATTGTGAATTATGTTAGAATTTTGGTATGTTAGTGAATTTTAATATGAACCCTTTTATTGTTTATAGTTTTAAGATTTAGAGTTTAAGTTATTCGGAAAATTATGTCTAGAAGATTACAAGTCATGATAGTATCATATGATTAACATCATGTTTTATGATTAGAGGCTGCAAGATGTGCAGGTGATCCAGTTATTCTTGATGCTGGAATAATGAATGCCCGGGTTCTTGTGGAGCTGTTGATATTCCAAGTCTAAATGGAGGTGAACTTGCTTGTTTAACTGGAATGCAAACCGAAACCTGTGTACAAATTAGCCTAGCTGTAGTTAAATGTCACAAATTGGTGAGTTTTAAAAGTTAAAGATAGCTAAAATGCATAGGGGTTAGTATTTTGCCCTTGTAGGATTGGTTTTGAAAAGCGCGTATGAGGTGTGAGGTGCACAAGGCGATTGGGATTCAGGAAAACGTCTTTGGGCCTTGAGGTGGCACCCCATGCACATCTGAGTTAAAAGAGCCAAAAAGGTCAAATTAGGATCTGTTGGAGGCTGATACGCATAAACAACCAAAGGATGAAAGCCTCATGAATGGGTTTATTTGATGAAAAGGCTAATATGTAAAAGGGATGAGACAGATGATATTTTCGTTGTACATAAAACTTATTTGGTTCAAACATAAAGCAACGACTCGTGTATGTGAAGCTCTTGCCCCTCACCTTGGCTTTTCAGACCTTAACGTCACTGAGCGTCTCATGCTTTTGTTAATGGGGGTTGTCCTTGTGAAACTTGGTGGGTGAGGATTGGTTCTATTCACTGAAGGAAAATAATCAATTAAACAATGTATTATTGAGGCTGAAAGTGCTTGATACAGGTAAAGCAGGGGATTTACTGCAGCTTGTGCTGTTGCTTTTGTTGAAGAAAAACCTAAAGCTGAATGCTTGAGATTTGCAGGTTAGTATATGTGTGTTTATTTTGATTTTTTATGATTTGCAATAGCTGCAGCTGCTTCTCTTTTTGTCCGAGTGAAAGGAGCCATTTCAAGCATGCCTCGTACGAAAGCGGTCTTGGATCTTCTTCAGTCTATTTAGGGAAAATAAAGTTAATTTATCTTAGATTGCGTCTGGACATAAATAAGGTATAACTTAATCTCTTTTCTGCATTACTAGCTTTCTATAGGCAGTGTTTAGTATGCTAGAATCAAAGAAAGAATGATATAATTTTTTTGGTAACTATCAGTTACTCACAGGCCCATCAATGCTTTGCTAACCAATGGGATTCGCGCCGTGTGAAGATCTTCACGGGAGGTTAAACTGAAAAAAAAACTGTTTGTCTGACTAATGGAATGTGATTCTCTCCTTTTTGTTGTTTTTCTGTTCATAGGCTGGAGTTCTTTCTCTTTTTATCAATCCATCATGGAATGGAAGTAATTACAATTTATCTCGGTTTATTTATATAATCTTCAATAGCATAGATATTTTTGAACAATTTCAAAACTTTTCCCGATTTACATTTTTATTTTCCAAAGAATATCTTAAAAACATACCTCTACAATACCAAATACTAAAATTATGCAGGTTCTAGTTTCCTGTGCTGCATATCTCATACCATATTGATCTTCATTTTTAGCGTTTAATCAGCAACTAACACGAGACACCAATTATTGTAATTAATAACAAACCAAGTGTGTTACTGTGCAAGATATCAGCTAATCGTCCTTCTGTCTTATACTGTGCCCAATTAACATGCACACGGGCCTACACGATGTCTGGAATTCTTTGAAAGACATAAAATAATAAAAACAGAAGAAAAAGTAGACTCTGTTTGGGTCTTTTTCTCTCTTTAACTTTTTTATATGTCCTCTTTAAAGACCATTAGTAATGTCTATATTACTTTCACCAACGTTGATAATTCTCAAACATACAAACATCACAACACTAAGCTAGTTACTCTATATCTTCAAGAAGCATACATGGCTCTATGTTTGATATTTCTTCTCATGCTTTTGCTAACTCATTTATCTCTGCATTCATCATTGCCCATTCAAAATCTTGAAGGTTGAATATTCAAATCTTCAATCCTCTTCTATCATATGTACAATGTACATCTGTTTACTGACTTATTTATGTCGGTTTATCACCAGATGGCGCTCGTGGCAAATTCAGCACCTTTAAGTTAAATGATAAGGTAATACATTAAACATTAATAATCCTTATGTTTTTGGTCATTTTCTTGGTTATGCATCTTTTCTATTTTTTGTTTATAGTCTTTCATGGAGAATAACAGTGGCAAGAGGTTGGAGTTGCATGAGGTACATTCAGGACCAAATCCCATCAGCAATTACTTCAAAGAGGAGGTCCCTGATATAAAGTTACAAACTGCGCCTTGACTGTCTGCTTTGACCTTCTTTTACGTAGATCGGTAATAGAACGACCTTTTTTCTGCTTTTCAGTGCCTTCATTCTTTCTTTTTAAGATAATCGACGTGGGTGTTGCTTAGATTGTGTTAATCTTGCTTTTGAGCAAGTAATTACTCGGTCTTCAATCTTTTGAGGCTATTGCAAACACAATGTTTGAAACTGTTACCTCAAGAAAGCGCTTTGATTTGACTTTATTCGGTTATCTTCACAAGTTAGCTCAGTCATTGAGTCAGGCTAGTGACTCAAGTCACTTTGGTCTAACTAACCATTGAGGCAGACTATTGACACATGCCACTTTGTTTAATCGATTGGTCTATAACTGTTTTCTATTGATCATGCTAGTTCACATTTGATGCATGTAAGCAGATGAAAGTAATCAACTTCACCCAAAAAATTTCTTTCCATATCACCTTTACATTTGAGCAAGAGAATCTTGAAAGCAAATAGTTTGAACTAGTTTGCTTTATATTTTGTGAATTCCTAGATAAAGAAGACCCAACAATGGTGGTTATGGTGGCAATTTAAAGATGTACAAATAACTGAATAAGTGGTCTCACAACCATTGAACAAAAAGCAAAAGTGAACTCTGTAAGAAAATAAAGAAAGCCTTCAGGTATGATTTGGTGTTCAGCAAATGATATCTCTAGCACAAGTTCATATCTTGCTTTCATTAGTTTCATGCCATAGTGTCTCGAAGACCACTTGCCCCACACAAGCGGTGATTTACATGACCCCGTTAGACGTTCGTTAGTAGGATATTGATAAGTTCCAAGAGTTTTCTGCTAAAAGGACTCATGGTTATTATAACTATAAATAAAGGCCACTGTACATGTCATGATTCCTTGCATTTCGCCACGATACCATGATCAAGATTCTTGGAAGTTACTTTAGTTATGATTTGCTGTGGTAAAAATGTAAAATGATTTATGTACTCATGATTCCTTCACATTAGTCTTTTGTATTCGTTTGCTGGGTTGGTTTTGAGAGTCTTGTTGGTTCTTCTCGTCTAAACCTATAGATTATGGTATAAACCGTAAAGATAGACTGTTAAACGAGGACTCGAGACTGTAGTGTCGGGGACCACCATCCCATCGAGTAAGTAAAAAAAGCTAATATTTTGTTAGGATATGTCCGTGTGAGTCAATGTGCCACGGGTCAGTTGAGCCACAAAAGGTTAAAAAGATATGAATAGAAGAAGCTTGATCACAAATATTCAATAAGTGAATGTCGTTATCTTGGTGCCATGGGCACCCACCCATAATTGGCATCGTTGTCACTAGAAGCAGCTTAATCACAAATATTAGATGAGTGAATGTGACTTGATAACAAACTAAAAGTTTTAATATTAGTCTATGTCGCTTAATTTTGTTAAATAGCTATTGTAAATATTTGACAAAACGTAAATTATATGTACTTCTTATATGAACCCTAATAAAGAGTGATTAAACTCACAAATACAACTGTAGTAATCGGTATATATCAAGAAAACAAAAGAACATTGATTGCTGCAATGAAGTGTTGCAAATTTCATAGAAGACTAAAAAGTTATTTGTGGATTGAACGAAGAAGAAAAATTAAAAAAAAAAAAAGATATTCGATGGAGAAAAGGTCTTAAAGAGTAGTAAAGTTGATGTCACCAGACTTGTGATGGTAAAATTTGTTTGTTTAGGCTACAAAAGTGTGATACTGGATACGTAAACTGGCACACGCCATATTACCTTAGGCGTCACATGTTAGTGTAAATTAGATTACTTAATAGTTAATAGTAAGACGATAAAGGGTGTTGATCATGATTACCAAATCTTATGTTTGTTAGAAAAGTGACGACCGATGATTATGATGACAAGGAAAAAAAGAATATTGTTCGGAGCGTGGATCACTAATCATTTTCTTAAAACCCCTTAAGTCGTTGATATTCTAATTTTAAAACAAAAACTTTAAATAAAACTTCAATGTCACAATATATCAACTCACCTTCCAAATTCAACCTTTTTAAAGAACTTAAACTATTTTTTACCGGGTAACTTTACATTTTTAAATATTACAATTAATTATACCTCTTTTCAACAAATTTAATATTTTAAAAAATATATAATTATATATTGTATTGGCACTTATAGGAGTTATAGATACTTTAGTATCAAATCTCGCCAACCAAATCGAACACTGAAAACCGGTGGTATTTTAAAGTTTAAATTTTCACTAATAAAAGTTTAAATCAATGTATCATGTATGCATATCAGGGCCCATGAAAAAATAATTGTCCACTAATAATTATAGAAAAAATTAGTTGTTTACATTATTGGATTGATTGGCTTTTACTCGCAAATTTGCAATACTAATATCTTATGGCTCATAGTGAGTGAATTATACACTCAACCCTCAATTATTGCTAACTTTCTTCCATTCTTTCTAACATTATTAATTTTGTAATTATTATTATTTTATTGTATACAATTAGAAGTTTTAACAATAATTAATATATAATCTATTTGTCCAAAATTAAGAAAATCATTATTCTTTACAAGTATATATTTACATGACAACGTTAATACTAGACAAGTTTACTTGCGTAACTATTAAAAAAAGGGTCCCTTTATTTAGACACCCCCAGATTTTAAATCAACACCCCTACACCCTATACGCCGCGTATGGGTCCATACGCCGCGTATAGGGTTGGTTGTTGATTTGACATTTTATACCCTATACGCGGCGTATGGATCCATACGCCGCGTATAGGGTGGGTTTTTGATTTGACGTTTTATACCTTATACGTGGCGTATGGAGCCATACGCGGCGTATAGCCTACCATTATTTTTTTTTGTCTTGGGCCCTTGGCTGAGATTAAACAAACTATACGCCGCGTATGGAGCCATACGCAGCGTATAGGTTATAGTGTTTATTTTTTGTGTTATTTTAACATATATTTTTCTAAAGATTTTTGCGTATAAATTTTGCGTATAAGTTATATTTTATAACTCATTAACCGACCATGTATGTACGTATATTTTTTGTGTTATTTTAACGTATATGTACGTACGTATGTATGTACGTACGTATGTAGGTATGTATGCAGGTATGTATGCAGGTATGTATGTATGCATGCATGTATGTATTTATCCATGTATGTATGTGTGTATGTATATATGTATGTATGTGTGTATGTGTGTAGGTATGTATGTGTGTATGTATGTATGTATGTGTGTGTGTATGTATGT
>BJCO01006426.1:0-11431 GCA_018326465.1 Flaveria floridana
TGTTGTCACGAGGTCACGGGTAGGGCAAACATAAACCGTGACAGCAAGCCCTTGCGGTCACGGTTAGGTGCCAAAATGTGACCGCTAGCCCTAACCGTGACCGTTTGAACCGGCCTACCACCAAAAACCCCTGCGGTGTTCCCATTAGGACCCATTGATAAACCCACTTGAACCGTATCCTTTAAATCGTGACCCGGTAAACCAAACTGATTAAAACCAACATTTACATGATAAGATATTTTCTTTTAGTTAACTGATCTACTAGTATCATATCTTGTTTTATAGGAGGTCGGCATGTTCATATCAAGAAGAAAACATGAACCAGCACACTATATGCTTAAGATTGATCAGTCGTTTTCGCTTCTTTCTGAAGCTAAAACGTCCAAGATTGAATCTGATGTTTTTGAAGCCAGCGGTCATAAGTGGTCTACCTTTTTATTATAATCTGTTTTCATTGTTGGATTGAAGTTTCTATGACTCTTCTAACATCTTTTCACTATTGAAAATTTTAGGAGACTAGATTTGTACCCAAACGGATGAGGAAAACAACAGCAACTACATTTCTTTATATGTGATAATATGTGACACTGTGAGTCGTTTAAAAGGGTGGACGGTCTGTGTTGATGTCAGTTTTTTTGTTTATGATCATATACATTATAACTATGTAACCTTTCAAGGTAAAATTTTCCTTTTGGTCATTTTCAGGCTTGAATTTATATTTTTAACCATTTTGTTAATGTATGTGCTTATAGATGTGAATGGGCATAGGACAAGGTTCCATGAGAAGAAGAAGACTTGGGGTTTTGACAAACTGATATCGTTGGAGTCTTTTACGGAGAGTGGAAATAATGGGTACCTTTTCAATGATTCATGTGTGTTTGGAGTCGAAGTTATTGCAGTTCCAGAGTTTACGAAAGTAGATCGGTGCCTGTTCATGACAAAGCCTCCAGCAACTATGAATACTTACACTTGGACCATTAATAAGTTTTCAGCTGTTACAGAAGAGATCTTGCATTCAGAGGTCTTCAAAGTTGGCAAAGTCAAATGGTATGAATGTATGATGATTTCATTTAGATGTACTTTTTTTTTATTTTGTATGTTTCATGATATGATGGATTATTATCTTGATTTCTTGACACCAGGAATTTATTGCTCTACCCTAATGGTTGCAAGTCAGGTAAAGGTACTCATTTGTCAATCCTTTTATGTGTACATGATGCTGCTTCTTTTCCTAAGGGCTGGAAAGTTTATGAAAAATACAAGTTTCGGGTTAAAAGTCAGGGTATCGCAAGCGATACAAAGAGGTAAACTCAGTATCTTCATACCGCATTGTAACGTTATGGGTCTATTTAACATGTTTTGAAGAAAAGCCATATAAATGAATAAGCAAAGATAACAATATTCTTAACCAATATATTTCTTGAATGAGTTATATGAATTAAGATAGTAAATTAAAAATAGGTAAAAAAAAGACAGGTCAAATAGATTGGAAGTGTATTTTTAAGTATATAACTTCCTAAATTTAACTTAATATAACATTATGCCTCTCTTGATGGTTTTCTTTCCACTATACCCTGCAGAATATGATGGCTGGTTTGGCAACTCGAGACATGCAAGGGGTTTTAATTTTATGCGGTTAAGTCAACTCATCGCTGTAAAAATGGCTTATTGTTGAATGATAATCTTATTGTTGAAGTCGAGTTTTCGGTGATAGGGACACTCAGATATTTCATTTGAAGCATGTTGTTTGGTTATTTTTGTAGTTACTTTACAGTTGATGACTGTTTCTCTGAGACATATATATTTGCAGTACAAGTCTACTCTACATATATATTTTGCATTATTGTGATTAATTTGGTTTATGTAAGGAACTGCATTATGAAATTAAGTAGGAGATTTGACTTTTGTTAATGCATGCACCCGTAGATGTACCATGTACGTGTGGCAAAATTCTTCATTCATGCTTAATTTACGTAATAATTAGTTTCAGATTTACTTTGTATAGATTAAAGTTTATTATCTACATAAAAATTTGAAGATGTGTAGCGGATATTTGTAGTGAACAAAGGACAAACAGAATTTGATGTTACGTAAGTTTGAACTTGAATTTGAATCGATAGAATAAAGATGTTTAATATATTGCATATATAGATGTTGGCAGACTTTTGAGCATTCTTGTTTCTTCCTCGATAGCGACTTGTAATTTTTCATAATATTTCATAGTTTCGAATGCTTCACTCTTTTTCTTCATGAAATATGACCGGAGTGTAGCCTAGGATTATATGTGACAAAGACTTGTAGCATACAACTAAAGATGTAGCATACAACCTGATACAGAATAATACTGGAATTGTAGCAGCAACTGTTATAATCATATAAAAAGAATACTCTGGGGTCAAACTCTATTAAGCTCACACAGGTTATTGCACCAGAGCCCATACTACCTCACTGGATCTACTGGCAGCTCCATGAAGAAAAATCTCAAGTGCTTCCCAACCCAGATCCCACTAATGGTGTTCATGATCTGGTTCCGCAAGTTTTGACAAATTTTACGCTGAACCGGTTTTACTGAAACAGCTTGGTTGTAGTTGAGATATGAAGAGGCCGGTTTTGATTTCAAAGATTAAGAACAAAGTTAATTGAAGTTGAGATATTATTATTTTGGCTACTAATCTACTATTATCTTGTAAGATTTGAACACTCGATCTAGGGAGACTTCTTACCATCATAATGTCTCGTGAGGAGTGAAATGTTAATTTTTAAGTTAATTTTTTGAGTCCAAAATTTTAAATGTTGTCATTTGCATCTAAATATTTCACAAAAATTATAATTTAATTCATTTAACTACTCCTAATTAACATCGTAACTTTTTCCGTTAAGTTTTCTACATTAGGCGTATTTTTGTCAAAACAATTACAAAATACATAATCAATTCTACATGAGGAGTTCTATGTGTTTAGTGTCGTTTAGTAATCACCATTGCGGTTTGAATCCACCTATTAAATAAAATAAAATGATAACCATCTATAAGTGACTCATTTCTAACTTTATATAGTATACACCATAAAAATATAAATAAATAAACAAGACATTTGACACAAACCATTTGAATCATAATCATAAAATACAAATAATGATAAAAGTGTAAGAAAACAATAAACAATATGACATTAAAAAGTCCATGAATAATAATTATAAAATATCAATCATCATAACCATAATAAAATTTTAAGTCAAAGAAATCTATAATTTAATAGGACTAGCAAAAGTAAAATGACTACTAAACCAAAATACATTAAAAATACAAAATAACAAAAAAAACTATCATGAGATCAAATCGTAACTGCAATTACCAAAATAGACTAAACACGTAAAATTCCTCACGTAGAGCTCAAGCTACTCGGCTAACTCTGCTGCTTTCAAAAAAAAACTTGATTTGAAAAAAAAATCAACGTCTTGCTTGAATGATCAATTTCCCACTTGGTCTTGGTATGAGAATCTAAAATCTGAACGAAAGCTTGACTCGATCAAATCAAAGGCCTCTGAGCAATCAGTCCTTGACTTGAATAGTGAAAGAAAGAAGTATAACACAATGAGTAACTGCACTAGTGAAGTATAGAGTCTTGTTCTTTATTTTATTGTTGTTTTGACAAAAATACCCTTAATAAAATTTAAACTTTTGGACATGATAAAGAGTGATTAAATGAATTTAATTGATAATTTTTGTGAAATATTATTAATTTTTAGAATCCAAAAGTTTAAATTTTATCATTTGCATTTAAATGTTTTACAAAAATTATCATTTGAATTCATTTAACTACTCTTAATTAACACCGTTAACTTTTTCCGTTAAGTTTGCTACAATTGTAAAGTTTTTAATTTCACTATTTTAGAAAATACGAACAAAATAAATTGTAGTTAAGATATGAAGAGGTTTTGATTTCAAAATTAAAGAACAAAATTAATTGTAATTGAGATATTATTATTTTGGCTACTAATCTACTATTATCTCGTAAGATTTGAATACTCAACCTTGGGAGACGTCTTATCATTAGAATGTCTCGTGAGGAGTGAAATGTTATATTTTAAGTTAATTTTTTGAGTCTACAAAATTAAATTATCATTTGAATCCAAATGTTTCACAAAAATTATCATTTGAATTCATTTAGATACTTGTAATTAACGCCGTTAACTTTTTTCGTTAAGTTTTCTACATTAGGCATATTTTTATCAAAAAAATTACAAATTACCAAATCAATTCTACATGAGGAGTTCTATGTGTTTAGTGTCATTTAGTAATCAACATTGCAATTTGAATCCACCTATTAAATAAAATAAAATAAAATATAATGATAACCACCTTAAAATGACTCACTTCTAACTTTATAAAATATACATCATAAAATAAATAAATAAATAAGCAAGACCTTTGACACAAACCATTTGAATCATAATCATAAAAGACAAATAATCATAAAAATAAAAGAAAACAATAAACAATATGACATTAAAAATCCATGAATAATAATTATAAAATATCAATCATTGTAACCATAATTAAATTTTAAATCAAAGAAATCTATAATTTAACAAGACTAGAAAAAGTAACATAACTACTAAACCAAAATACATTAAAAAGACAAAATCATAAAAAATACAATGGATTCAAATCGTAACTGTAGTTACCAAAATAGACTGACACGTAAAATTCCTCACGTAGAGCTCGAGCTACTCGGCTAACTCTGCTGCTTTTGAAGAAAACCTTGATTTGAAAAGAAAAATCAACATATTGCTTGAATGATCAATTTCCACTAGGTCTTGATATGCGAATCTAAAATTTTAAAGAATGCCTGACTCGAACAGATGACAGACCCCTAAGCTTCAAAGGAATCAGACCTTGACTTGAATAGTGAAAGAAAGAAGTATAGCACAATGACTGACTGCACTGGTGAAGTATAGAGTCTTGATTCTTTATTTTGTAATTGCTTTGACAAGAATACACCTAATATACGAAACTTAACAGAAAAAGTTAACAGTGTTAATTAGTAGTGATTAAATGGATTCAAATGATAATTTTTGTGAAACATTTGAATGCAAATTATAAAATTTAAACTTTTGGACTCAAATGACAATTTCTACACCTCAGGGATGAAAAATGTATTTAAATCGAATTTGTTTAATTAAACACAGTTATGTTTGATTGGAAGATGATAAAAAAAACCTACAATAACACCATTGATGTGTGAAAAATAAACATCTCAAACTGTTGTAACATGCATGGATTCTCCTTTGATGTATGAGAACATCCATGCATACTACTAAACAAGAATTTATGTCGCCTTCATCTATTGGTGTTCCCTCCAATGACGTATCCACAAATGTGGTCTAGATTTGTTTGAAAGTTTTTTTGCAATTGTGCTATTGAACAGACTTCGTTAAGTCCCATTGAATATTAATGGCATAGCCAACATTCTAAGTGCTTTCTTATCAAGATTCATCTTTTTTATGTCATCATTTGTGCACTTTATTGGTTCTTTAGGAATTACTTTGTTGTTATGTTAAGAGGAGACCAATCGAATGTAGATAGGAGTGTTAATCGAATCGAATCGAATTAATTTTAGTTAATCAAATCGAATACGCCAAATTTTGAAATTTTCAAACCTGATTTGAATTCGATATTAATTCAAAAAGATAAGTCGAATTTGAAACGAATCAAAGTTGTCTATCAATCCACAATCCTTTTTTCGCTTTGTTAACAATAACATAAACTTTTTATTTTAGAGCCTTACGAAAAAATGACTTTTAGAATTTACATTTTTTTATAATTGTATTTTATTTTTAACCTTTTAAGCTTGAGTCAACTATTGCTTTAGTTCCTGGAATGCATACACTCAAACCTTAATTTCTTTCGAGTTAACTTTTTAAATGACGATGCAATTTTGAAAAAAATTGGATGAATTTCAGTTAATACTCTCATTGAGAGTTAACTATTTTGGTGGCGATGGAATCTTTCAAGTTAACTTTTTATGTTCAATCGTTTGTTTATCATTCATGAAGAGATCTATGGCATTAAGTGGAGTAACATGTAAAAATTTATGTTTTGACGTATAAACACTAGTTTTGCGGTTAAAACCTGACCCATTTTCAAATAAAAATGTAGATTTCAGAATGATTCTTTATATATTAATAATTACACATACAAATAATATGTATTCATCCTCACATGTGTATTTTTTGTTGTGAATCATTCAATTAGATCTTTATTTATATTTATATTTATATTAAATGTTTTAGGTTCCCGAAGGTAGGTTGATGGTTTTTGTGGGAAAACTCAAGATTTGGTGAACCTTTAACGAGAAAAACATTCTGACATACCCATGTTAAAAAGTTGAAATTTATTTTTATTGACCTGATGCAGAACATGCCCATTTTACTTATTAACATGGCTATGTTCGACACAAAGGTCATGATATATACCCAATATTATCCCATTTGAGCCATATTCATCTTTTTACACAAAACTCTAGTTCTCTCGAGCCTCTTAGGTGATTTTGGGAAAATCTCTGCAGATTCAAGGCTAAGATTGTAGATCGTGCACTTTCAAAAAGGGACTAACATCATCCAACCTATTTCCACTTGATTTGGTTCGAATTCCTCTAGATCTACTATGAGTTCTTCTATTTTTCTTGAGTTTGGGTGTGATTTTTATAAGCCTCATGGACTAAACTCTTGTTATCACTTGGATTAGATAAAACTTAGCATGATTTAACAATTTATACATGAATTTTGGTGTTGTTTATATTAATGTCATGATGAAACTTGATTATTTTTCAGTTATTATATGTATTTGTTCTAGTTTGATGAAATGTTTAATCTTGTGGGTGTGGCAAGCATGTTATGTTGGAAAACTTCATGTTCTTACAAGACTTATGAATATAATTGCATTTTTGTATGTAATCTTGTCATTTGACTAGAAATGGTGAATGAACGTTGAATGCTTAGTAAAATTTGTCAAATATGCATTTCTATGCTTACGTTTGAGAAAACCATGGTGTACGTCATGAATCTCTCTTGTCATTGGTTATGAGCTGTTTTGTAATCGTGATATGATGTTTATGAGTTGAAGGATAATCATAGTTTTATCTATTTTACACAAATGGAGGTGGTTATCATGTATTTATCGTATTAACTTTCCAAAAATTTGTGGAGTTAGATAACCCTGATGAGAGTTTAATTCACCTTTCACATTAACACAATTATATAATTTCTCTCTCATTGTATGACTTTAGGTGGCTAGATATTGTGTGTTTATCGTTCTACTTTTTTAAAAAGTTATATGTTTAAATACCCTTGACGGGGGTTTAAGATACTTCTGTGTATTATGTGTAAAAAATGATCTCATCTTGAGTTTGTGCATGTTGCTATTGCTATGCTAAGTGGAGTTAAAATCCAAGCGATATCTTTTATTGATTGTGTATCATCATCTTTATTTTCTTACTTTGTTAGCTTAAATTCTCTTAATATTTTACTTAATTTTAATATTCACAAGTCCAAACTCAATTTATAGGTTAAATAGTGATAATGATTTAGTATTGGGAGCCATTGTGTCCACGGACCGATACTTGATTCTTGCTTAAAACTATACTATTATGCGGTAGGTGCACTTATCTATTATGTGTAATTGGTTTAACAGTGATAATCATTTATTAAATTAAAACTCAATTGTATGAAAAAACCTTACTAAAAGTCGACCTCCACCTATGACTAGCAATCCAACGACAACCAGGTCTCCGCCAGCGACCAGCCATCCACTGGTGACCTCCACCTACAACCACCATAACAGCACCATCAACCAGCACCATCAACCAGCACCATCAACCAGCACCATCGACCAACATAACAACACCATTGACCACATGGTTACAACACCATCAACAACAGTTACAACACCATCAACGTCGATCAGCATCATCAACAACAGTTACAGCTCCATCGGTTAGTGTTAAAGACTTTTGAGTTTTGAATATTTTAATTTATTACCTCTATATTAAAGTTTATTAATTTTACAATAGCATTTATATATTTAAAGGCATCCATAGAATCAACAGCTACTCAAGGTACAAAATGAAACTCGGATGATATCAGTTGGAAATATAGAAAGTTGGCTTATCAAACAAGTTAGATAAAGTGTGATAATGTGTTGATGTTTTAGAGTTTAATTGCTCTAAATATATGATTTTACATCGTTGTTATTATGTAATTAGTTAGCTTTTTTATGTTTTGTTTCATAGGTGTTTACAGCTTAAAGGAGCTTTATTTGAGGGGAAAAAAGCAAAAAAAAAGTTCAAGGATCAATAATGTAAATATCAAAAGTTATTTAAAATTAGAGTTTGAAGGGTGACCGACATATCATACGCCGGGAGGGGTGTCTGATTTGGCGTATTTGATCAGAATTCTAGAAAGTTAGGCGTATGAATGTTAAGGGCGGAGTATGATACGGCGGGGGCGGCGTATCATACGGTGGTGACGAACAAACTTCAGATTTTGAGAATTTTCAAGTTTATCTAAATTAAATCAATCCCAATTCAAAAAACAACTTTTCCTGCCAAAAATTGGTGATTTCAAGAAGATTCTTGGTGTCTTAAAGCCTTCCCATCCATTTAACATCATCCACACTTATCATCAAAATCAAGACTGAAGTTCCTACAAAGACGATGCGTGGCTAGTTCGATTTGTTATCGCTTTCGGTTGAATCATTCATGTTAAGAAAGACTATTGGTATGTTTAGATTAAGGTTTGTGATGAACGGTTAATCTTTGAATGTGATTACAAGCATTGTTTAATTTAAAAGGTTCGTTTATAGATTAAGTCACTTGTTTTATTATCAGTTCTCGATTTCCTTGCATAGTTAACCCATTACGAAAGGTAGGTAGCTTGATACAGATGAATTGGTAACGTGGTGAACGAACGAATTTTGAAAGCTTGTTCCTTCATTATTACTTTAATCAAAAGTTGAAATTTTGAGACGTTTGTTTTAGCAAACCCTAGTTTAACACAGTGATTGTCGATCTTATGAAATTAAAAACCCGAAAGTGTTTGTTTTCTTATTAATTGGTGAATTAGATTCAATGTTGATTACTTTTTACAATTGTGTCATTAATTTCATCCAAAGATTCAATCTTTAAGTTTTAAGTTTGTGTTTTTAAGTTAATCGAGTTGTATGGTTAAAAATATAAATAAAAGCTAGAAAAATGAAAGAAAAAAAAAGTTAGTTACCATGAAAAGTTACATAACTATGATGTATGTGATCATAAACAAAAAAAACTAACAACAACACAGACCTCCCACCCTTTTGCATAACTCTCAGTATCACATACTACCACATCTTACTTATAATAAATAAAAATAACTTTGCTGATGTGGCAGCCTCTTAGTCCTTCCTACCCTTTAATTTCCCGTCTAAATTTCTATCATATACCTTTCTTTTCACACGGATCTTAAAACCCACTCCATTTTCATATCCTAACCCGGATTCAGACACATTATCCTGACCGCCTAAAAAAAACTATCATCAAATATCATCGCCTTCACCGCATTTCCCTTCATCGATCTTCCTCATCCATTCTCTCTCATGTTTTTCTATTTCATAAATACTAGACTGCGACATGCCCAAAAATCTATAAATTTTTAATTTTTAAAACACTTTCTTTGGGGTTCTTATTAATCGAAATGTCTATTTATCAAACTATAGTAAAATGGCTCTAATCATGTTTAGTGATGTTTCAAATTTTATTCTTAAACTTTTATGCAAGTTTGAGAAATTTTGGATTTTATAATAGTTTATGAGACTTAATAATAAAGTTAATCATTTTTTTACTAATAATAAAGTTAATCATTTTTTTACTCATAAATTACATGAGATGTCCTTTTATCTTGAACAAACAAGGTGTGCCTAAGAGTGATGTTGAATCTAAAATTGTTTGTTTTGATTTATGGCTTTGTTTTGTGTTTTCATTGTGTTTTGTAAAAATTTACGTTGTGTTTGAATTTGGTTTTTACTTTATAAAGTTTTAATTAAGTTTTAGATTTCTAGCCATTTAAGTTTCCTTTCTTCTTTAAATTTAATTAAATTAGTTACATTCTTAAATGTTCAAAATCTGTAACTGCCAATTTATTACGCTTATTTTTGGTATGCAGTAAGAATCCTTCTAAATATGTAAGTGTTTTTTGAAAATTTTCATTAATAAACTTGCAAACGTAAATCCTTTTGTTTTAGACAAAAATACTATAATAATGGAATAAAACATTTCAAAACTATATATGTTTACATCATTTATATATACCTGATTCCTTTTATTTTTTATAACAAATTCGACATTCATTTCACCATTCATTTCAACTCTCATTATTAGATAATTATAATTAATATATCTACGTTTATTTTAAATATGTTTATTTGTTCAACCCGTGTATTACACGGGTAAATAACCTAGTATATATATATATATATATATATATATATATAAAGACATGTGGTTGCACTTGTTTCCGTCATCATTTCCGTTTGGATACAAATCTAGTCTCCTAATGTTTCAATAATAACGATAGATGTTAGAAGAGTCATAGAAACTTTACTTCACTTATTAAAAAAGAGTTAGAATATAAAGTTAACCATTTATGACCGTTGGCTTCAAAAACATCAGATTCAATCTTGAACGTCTCCGCTTCAGAAAGAAGGGAAAAAGAGTCGATCTTGAGCATATAGTGTGCTGGTTCATGTTTTCTTCTTGATATGAATATGCCTGTTGCATGTAAAACAAGATATGATAAGATCTTCATATGTAAACAAAGCATCTATATATGGTCGTTGCATGCATGTTTGACTTTTACTTAACTTTCTTGGAATTTAAAAGAAAAAAAGAAAAAAAAGAAAAAAACAAAAGATTACCTCAAAAATCTCTACTCTTAAATTTGATTTGAGTTGTCAATTCCTTTCACTTCATCGTAATTTATGTCTCTGTGTATGGGGATATTTGAATCGTCTCATACTTTAAAACGTATTTACATTCATCGTAATTGATGTGTCCGTGTTGAAGTGACACGACCATGTGGAAAGTTCACTTGCAGATATCAAGATTGAAGACTACACAACACGAGGAAGTATTTGAGGATTAGCATACTGCATACGTGATACGTGTTTTTATCATCTTGGCTTGATTTTTTAGTTTTTCGTCATGAATTCTTCTAGTTCTTCAAACTTTCATTTTGTTGTTCCAAACATTGTGACCTAATGTTATCCTGTTAAGCTTTTACAAGTGATACACATTTAGTTGTATATCATGTTTGTATGATAAATTATATATTTACCAATCTCCAAGCATAAAACAGCATGTGTTTTAGTGTTTAAACTATAACAGTTTCAGAAACTTCT
>BJCO01006431.1:0-11923 GCA_018326465.1 Flaveria floridana
CATATATACATATACATACATATATATATATACATGTACATATATATACATATACATATATATATACATATAAATAAATAAATAAATAAATAAATAAATATATATATATACATATATATATATACGTGTGTATATATACATATATATATGTATATATATGTATATATATGTATATATATATATAAATAAATAAATATATATATATATATATATATTTATATACATATATATACAAATATATATGTATATACATATGGTTCCCTATCTTTCACTTTCCTCTTCACCTGCATGTCTCTCTAACCTAAATTCACCCACAAACCGCCTTTGTTCTTACCATTTCTTCATCACAAAGCTACTCATAAATGGCCAACGATGATCCAAGATACCAACCAGATTTTTCCATGCATCTACACAGGCAACACAATCAAGTTGCTCTGTTATCATCTAAGAAAGATCGTAGTATCTAAGATGTTTGCCATTTCTTGACTTTATCTAACTAATTCACCTCCCTCACCATAGATCTTCCAGTATAGGAATATCAACTTTTGGAGTTTTAAAGGACTTGCCAATAGGTCATTATGGATGGGGAGAAGGCATTGTCCTCCATAGTGTAGGGGAGGACCATTTTCATCATACCAGCCATAATCAACCCACATCTCAGGCTGAATGATGAAGAAGGCGACTTATCCTTCCCAAAATTGTTGTGAACCAGTCCTTCAGGCAGATAGGCTATGAGGGTGATTAGTCTATAAGAACCTTCAAGAAAGGAAAGGTCTACTCCTAGTGAAAGTACATCCTCCATGTTATTATCTATTGTTTATCAAACAAGCATGGAGGTTGGGATCAAATTCCAGAAGACCTTTCCTATAAAGCCTATGGAATGGTTCAAGCTTTGAAGTTCAGGTACTCTCAATTGTATATATGAATATACTTGCTAACTTAGACTCCTTAGAATATTACATGTTCCCTAGATATGTTCAACATATTCTTTACTGTGAACCCAGTTCATAGTTAAGGGAACAGGTAATGTTATTAAAATAGGACATATGAAGCTTGACATCTTTAAAACAATGAGAAAGCCTACTATGGGTTTCTCATGGGTAGAAATAGCCCTAGTCCCAATAATGTTAAAGCTCATTGCTCAAGGTGACAACCTCCCAGTACCAGCTAGTATTGAACCCACACCTTCTACATCTGAACCACCCACACAACCTCAAATAACCATCACCTACTCAAGAAAATCCAAATGAATCTCTGTACAAGCTACTCAGGTTATGAAGGCTCCCATATCCTTACCCATGCAGGACGAAGTGGACACTAGAGCTCCCACTTCCCTTGAGGATCAAACCACTCCCATCACTTCAAGGATCAGTTGAGGTTTCTCATGCTCATCCAAGTGAGCTCACAACCCTAATAACCTTAAGCCTTCACATAAAGTCTTAAACTCTACTAAAAAACTTTCAGGGGAAATCTACCATCCCTAACCTCTAGACCTCAATAAAGCCATACCCAACCTTGAATTCTATGATAATGAAGACATGGAAGTCAGTAAGTACCATGCACCTCTCTTCTCCACCCCTGCTCAAGGAGAGGTGAGTGCTCCAGCCTTACCCATGTGTAGCTCACATCATCCACCCACAACTGGTCTCGATCTCCCTTAACTAGTTTAGGAGGTCCATGTGGAAGACGCTCTCACTTCTACAAGTGATTACATCTTTAAGACATCAACCATTGTAATCTAACCTATTAACACTTCAACTGAAGCTGTCATGATGTAGGGGAAATCCAGAAGCCAAGAACTTAGTGCTGGTCATGAGGAAAAAGACTTTGGTCCTATTATCTCATCCCATCATGATTCTTCTGATAAGATGAGGGGAGTCTGAAATATTTAGTCTCATACGTTAGTCACCTAAAATCTCAGGTGACTATCTTACAAAAGAGGGTCCATGACTAGCAACTTGAGATCACCGATCTAAAGGGAAAGTTAGCAGAGAGACCACTTAGGAGGACTGAACTAGGACCATAAGAACCTATGGATATGGTGGACCTAACCTCTAGCTCACCTATGCAAGAGGGTGATGCTATCAAACAAAAAGGGAGAAAGTCCTACCTACAATCAAAGAACCTAGGAGTTCTTCTCAGAGTGTGGACATAGAGGATTCACCACCCCTACTTGTAATTTTCTGTACTCAACAACATCCTCAAGTCCATATTGATGTGGACTCACTCATACAAACTCTGTTTTAGGAGGGTATTCTAAATGCTATGCCTATCCCATCTCATCCTATTAAAAATCCAATTATGGAATGGAGGTATGACACTGATAAAAGAGCCTGGCAATCTCTAGGTCTCAGGGACAACAAGAAATCTTTAACTTCTCCAACTTGAGACTCTATGAGAGCACCTATATGTTTGACCTTCCTCTTGCCAACCCAAGTCAAAACAAGCAAGCTTGTAAGGTTAGCTGATAAGATTCAAGAAAGGGTGCTGGAAGAGTTCAAATTGAGATCCAAATTATATAGACAGAGGATAGCAGCCAAGACTGTTAGTCAACTATATGTTAATGTGGACCCCAACATTTGCTTTGAAGGGGAAACCTTGACTGAAGGCCCAGTAATTAAGCTTATGAACCTTGAGACAGGAACTACTTCAGCACCCATTATCCTCAGTGAGTCACCAGCTGGTGAGAGTGCTTCACAACCTCTCTCTGGTTAGAGCTCAAGTGCTGAACCAAGCAATTAAGGTCAAAGATTATTCCACCCTGAGTAACCAAGGCCTGTGAGTGACAAAGGGAAAAGGAAGTTACTCCTGAGGAGATTGAGAAGGAGGAAAGAGAGAGGAAGAGGAAGCTAAGGGAGAGAGTTCAAGTGGGTGTCCAGGGTTCATGGAAGCTGCAATTAGGGATACCACCAGGCTAAACATTCAAGATGATGTGTTAAGGGAAACCAGATTGAACTACTTGGGTACCAAAAACTATAACATTGATAAACTCATATCTCTTCCCTTAGACTTAAATGAACTGGCTGACACTGAGTTGTTAAAGAAGAGGAAGGAGGCAGAGGATGCAGAACTACTCCTTAAGATTAAGGAAGAAAGGAGGAATAAAAGTCTTTACAAGCATGCTATTACTCTCTCCCCAGTTCAAGAAAGCCCTGAGATAAAGGCTATGGAAACTGAGCAATAACCTCAGATAAATAGACAAAGAAGCAGACATACAAAATATGATCAACTACCTGAGTGCCATAGGCCTTTATCTAGCATCTGCACTTCTTCCCTTGTCATATGAATACATAGAGTATGAGTACCTCAAGGAACTTGAGCAACAAGTAATGAAAGAATAAAAAGATGCTAACAGGAAGATGAGGAAGAAGCTACAAAGTCAAGAGCTATCATCTAAAAGTGTATAAAGAAGTTTGCTGATAGGCAGGGATGATGAGGTTTTTGAAGCTGTATGGATTCTCCGAAAGGAGGCATGGTTGAATGTCTCTATCCACTATATATGAGCATATTAGGGTGATCAAGCAGAAGATTAAACAAGGTGAGCTTGTTGACTTGCATTCTTCACCAAGTCAGGCTGCACCTGAAGTTGAAGTCAAGGTTGAACCACAAGCGACAACACAACCTGGACTAGTGCTGGACCACATCCAACTTCATCTTTTGATCCATAGCAGGATCCTGATCCCTCTCCTTCTGAACCTGTGAGGGAAAAGGACCCAACTGAGAAAGACATACAAGAACAACCTGGTGCAGACGGCCAGTCTTCTCAGTAGAAATCAAGAAAGAGGAAGAAAAGGATGGTCATGAAGAGTGACACTCAGAAGAAGAGGAAGTCCAAGGGATCTATCTCTACACCTCAGGATGAGTCAGAGCATCCTTAGGCTACTTAAGAAGAGGCTCCTCAACCAACTCCAACAAATATAGAGCTTATTGCTACTAGGAAACCCATCCTGTTCTCGACCTTTGCTGCTAATCCCGACAGCTGGTATGCCATTAAAGATCATAGAGGTCAAGATGCCTACTTCTAGCAAGACATACTTGATCTTCATCTGCATGATCACTATGACATGAGGAGATACTATAAGAGTCTGAAGGATCCTGACCAAATGATAAAGAAAGAAACGGTCTTGATCCTAATGAGGACTGTTAATAGATAAGTAATTTCTTCTGTTTTTGGTAGCCTCAACCTAGGGAGTGTTTGTAAGGTTTATACTTAAAGGCTGATGCAACCAAAGCAACCAAAGCAACCAAAGCAACCAAAGCAACCAAAGAGCTCTCAGCATACATGCATGAAGTACAGAGTAAAGTTACTTTGGAAGTTTTACATAAGTCAAAGGAATAAGGCAAGTGTAAAATCTTCCAAATCTTCCAGTGGCAAAGATGAAGTCTCCCGAAGCTTCAGAGACAAAGTCTTCTGAAGCCAAAGACTGATTTCTTCTGAAGACAGAGAGTACATGCTTTCTCTGATCAACTTTTGACAAAAAGCTGAACAACTTTCCGCTGCCACCTCTGTAAACTTACCAACTTAGATAAGTTAATGAAAAGGTCCATGCTTTTGTTAACTATAGATTATGGTCATTGGTTGTAACTTTCTTCTTTTGTACCTTTTATTCTTTTTGTAATATATTAGGTTGTGAGCTATGACATGTCATAGTCACAAGTCAAAAGGCAATCTGCTATTTGACTATACACTGATCTTGCTGGCAATCTGACTTTTGGCATGTCATACCCGAAAAACACTGTTTTTAACATGTTTTTAAATGTAAAACATTTACGTGATTAAACCCCAATCATCAAAGTCTTTATTTCTAGTAAGATATTTACTTTTAACTTATATTTAACATATTTTCAACTTATGTTTCTAGAATCTAAAAGATCATTGTCTTGATGATAATTAAATTTTGTGAAATTATTACTAGTGGTTATTTCTAATCTATTATTGATTAGCGTTATTTCTAACTTATTTTTATCTTTTCTTTAAGACAAAAATGAATAAAAATCTCAAAGTTTACTGATGATGATCGCCATATACATGGATCATTCCAATCATCTCCAAACCCATAAGTCAAGAACAAATCAAGATAAAAATTGCCAATCCTACATACATACATATTTACAATTTATGCATACATTTATAATCCAAATAATCAACTTTATCTTGTGTTTTTAGTTTTCATTTTATCAACACAATTTAAAAGACAAAAGATTTCAGATCATGATCACCATCATTCATGTATCATCTCAATCATTTTTGAAATCTAAAAGCACGATGAGCTCAAGAACACTATATGCATATACATTCATGTATCCCCTATTATCATCAGTTTTGATAAACTCCTTTGGAGATGGGTTTCTTATGATGTTCATAAACACAAATCAAAGCTTGATCATCTTGCATGTCAAAATCAAGCACAAATGTAAATGAAATTCCAAAATCATCAACTTCAAACACACACACACACACACATATATACATGATTCACATACACACATATACACCCTTTTACAACCAATTTTACTTGATTAAAACCATTATTGGAACCTTAAAATTCAAGAAAATCTAGTTTTTGGTGAACAAAACTTACAACAATCATTCTTTTGTCATGTTGCAAGAGGTTTTTAAAGAAAACAAATCTTACCCAAAGATGAACAATTTTAAGAAATATAGATGATTTCTTCTCATTAGAGTTGGATTTATGCAATTTCTTGCACCAAACTCACTAAAGAATCCTTGAAATCAGTTGTTTGATGCTTGAAGCAAGCTTGGATGATAGAATTTTGAAGTGGTGAGGGTTTTACGGTGGTGGTTTCGGCCTTAGGGATGAAGAGAGGGAGAAGAGAGTTGAGAAGAGAGAATGTAGTGAGAGAGTAGAGAGAGAAAGTGTGTGTAGTGAATGGTGAAAGATGGAGTGTAGTGTTGGGTTATATAGAAATGATTATTTGTGATTATGGTGAGCTAATTATGTGAATAATTTATTGAATGGGCTGGTGGATCTCCAAGTGAGATGCCACCCGGTGTAAGGTGGGTATCGATCTCTTTAAATTTTTGTAAACATTCTAAACGTTCGGGTTTCTAGGCGAAATTTATTTATAAAATTAAAATATTAGTTGAGGCTTTCCAAGGGTTCACAACACTTAATAATAGTGACCAATAGTAAAAAAATATTTTTTACACAGTTTAACACATCATGCAACAGACTGTATATTGCATGAGGACAATATTTAAAAAGTTTTAATTTTACGTGATCAAGGTTCATAATAATAATAATTATTTTCATGACTAATAATATTTTCACTTAAGATACCTTAATTTATAAAATTTAAAATATATTGAGCAGAATTAATTAACTAGATTGTCACCAACGTTCGTTAAAAAATTTATCGCAATGCGACCCAGTTATTCTCAAAATTACCAATTATAAAATTTATGCACAAAGGGTATTTGCTAGACCTTAGATGATGTTAATTATCATAAAATTAAGTCTTATAACGCATTTAATTAATCATCTCATTTTATTAATGTGCAGATATTAACCTAGAAACACAGGATACCACAGTCTCCCCTTGTTTATGAAATTCCGTGCTGAAATTTAAGCTGTAGCTTCAGATTCTGATCTAGATGGAAAGAGGTGAGATTATTTGTGCTTCATCTGGTCCGGTCATTCCCAAGTGAACTTAGGACCATGCTTAGAGTTTCATCTAATCTTCACCAACTTAACTGACTCCTTCTGAGTTACTGAACTCTCCAGTCCATAATTTTGACTGGTTCATCAGTGAAATAAAGTTTATCATCAATACAAACTTCTTCAAGTCAGACAACCAAAGCTTCATCAGTAAGACATTTCTTCAGATTGGATACATGGTACATGTCATGTACTCCACGAAGCTCACGAGGTAGCTGAAGTTGATATGCAACGGGACCAACTCACGCCATAGTCTCAAATAGTCTGATATAACGAGGTCTAAGCTTTCCTTTCTTTCTATACCAAATAATTCCTTTTCAAGGAAAGACCTTTAGATAAACTTTGTCTCTAACCTAGAATTCCACCGATTTGCTTAGATTATCTGGAAACTTTTTGCCGACTTGCAACGACTTGTAACCTCTTTCTATTTTAAACAATCTTGTTCGTAGTCTCCTCGATAATCTCAGGTCCAATCAGTTGCTTCTCTCCAATTTCTTCCCAGCAAAGTCACGAGCGACACTTTCTTCCAAACAAAGCTTCAAACGGAATAGCTTTGATACTGATGTGATAATTGTTGTTATAAGAAAACTCAACTAACGGAAGATGTGTATCTCAATTTCTTCCAAAGTCATTCACACATGCTCGCATCAGTTCTTCCAACATTTGAATGATCTTCCACTTTGACCATTGGTTTTTGGATGGCAGGCAGTACTCATGTCCAAACGAGTACCCAAAGCTTGGTGTAAGGATTGCCAAAACCTCAAGGTAAATCGACTGTCTCTGTTAGAGATTATCGAGATCGGTATTCCATGATGAGATTACACCTCCTTGAGGTATATTTTGGTTAGCTTTTCCATCTCATCCGTTTCCTTAACAGGTAGGAAATGAGCATACTTAGTCAATCTATCAACTATTACCCAAATAGTGTCATGACCACTTGATGCGTGAGGTAACTTTGTGATAAAGTCCATTGCTATCCGTTCCCATTTCTATTGAGGAATCTCTGGTTGTTGAAGAAGTCCTGATGGCTTTTGATATTCCACCTTCATTCTAGAACATGTCAAACACTTTCCCACATTGGTAACTATCTCACCATTCATATTAGACCCCATTAATGTTACTTTACATCCTTGTACATCTTATCCATACCAGGGTGAATCGAATACATAGATTTATGAGCTTCATCTAGAATCAGTTCATGTAGGTTTCCAAAATATGGAACCCAGGTTCGGTCCATGAGGAACATCAAATTATTGGTTTTACACATTAACTCCTTGACCATGCCTTTCAAACCTTCTTTCTTCAAATTCTCATCTTTCAAAGATTCGATTTGAGCATCTCAGATTTAAGTATCAAGACTCGAATGAATAGTCAGCTCCAAAGCGCGAACACGCTTAGGCTTATCATTCTCCTTTCTGCCCAATGCATCAGCCACAACGTTAGCCTTGCCTGGATGATAGCGGATATCACAGTCATCGATTCTTGGTAATGGGTATCGATTCTTGATAGAGAGTTTATTCAACCATCAGTAATCGATGCACATTCTAAATGAACCATCTTTCTTCCTGACAAATAAGACTTGTGCTCCCCATGGCAAAATGCTTGGTCTTATAAATCCCTTATCCAACAATTCTTCTAATTTCTTGGACAATTCTTGCATCTCCAAAGGCTCTAAATGATATGGGGATCAGGCAATAGAACCATCCCCTGGTACGAAATCAATTTGGTATTCAACTTGTCTAGATGGGGGTAATCCGGGTAGGTCATCAGGGAAAACATTTGGATAGTCTTGCACTCTCGGTATATCCTCAAGCTTTTGCTCCTCATTCTTAGTATCCATCGCTAGGCAAGGAACGCTGAATACCCTTCACGTAGTACTTGCATACCTTCATTACATTGACAATTTTCAGGGTAGGTCTCCATTTATCACCTTGGATAGTCAAAGCTACACCATTTGGAATAGGGAGACGAATAATAATCTTAAAGCACACCACCTTAGCATGATGCTTCGACAATCAATCCATGCCTATGATAATATTGAAACTACCAAGCACAACGGGTAGTAGGTCGATGCTAAAGGAATGACCTTGTAATTGCATGGTACAAAGATGCTTCAATTATCTTTCCGTTGGCTAGCTCCATAATGTATTTCTTATTTAATTTACTAGATCTAAGGCCAAGTAATGGTTCAATGTTCTTTGACACAAAACTCATATTGGCTTCAGTAGCAAATAATATAGATGCAAATTGTTTGTTGACAAGGAACGTACCAGTAACGATGGATGGTTCTTGTCTTGCCTCTTTGGCATTCATCTCCAACTCCATGCCCCTTGCAATTTATCCTTTCAGCTTGGGGCAATCCCTCTACTAATGACCTTCGACTCCATATTCAAAACATACTCACCTAGTTTTTTCGGGCTTCTCAATCAACCTCACTCGACAAGTGAGAACATGATGTCCATTCTTGTTACACCTTGAACTCACATTCACATTGCAGTTACTACCACGATGAAATTTAGTGACACCTGTTACACCTTGGCTGTATGTCAGCTTGCCTCTGGCAAATCAGTAGCATACATCTTTCCTGATCCAACCCTCTGATTCTTTTGATTCCTAGCTCGGTTCTTGAAATTTCCAGTCCACTTTCTCTTATTCTCCATAGACCTCTTTTCAGGCTCTACAACCTTCCTTTCGTTCTCCATAGGCTTCTTACCGGTATCCACTTTCTTGACCAACACACCTCTCCGAATAGCATCATTAGACAATAAATTAGCTAGCGCCACTATGCTCTGCATTGTAGTAGGATTTGATGTTGTAACCATGCCTCTGATCTAGGGTGCAAATCTCAAATATATCTCTCAATCCTTACATAGTCTGGAGTAACCATTCGGGGTGCAAGTCTTGCAAGATCATTAAACCTGGATGTATAGGGTCTAACTTCCTCACCTTCTATAGTTAGATTCCAAAACTCAGTTTTGATCTTCTGAAGCTTATTGCGAGGACAGTACTCCTGAAGCAACATCTCCTTCGATTGGGTCCAAGAGAGACCAAATACAACTTCCTCTTCTAGATTCTGAACTTATGAATTCGACCAGCTTAAAGCATCATCTTGGAGTTAACATGTTGCATACTTCACTTGCTGATCAACAAAATAGTTGCTGATTGCCAGCACGGATTCCATCATATCTATCCATTTAATAATGTCAAGAGGATCTTCAGCTCCTAAAAAGATTAGTGGATTACAAGCTTGGAATGTCTTGTAAGTAAAACCTTGAGCTTAACTTCCAAAGGGATTACCAATAGAAGTGCCTCCACTGGTACCACCCATGGTGCCACATCCTCTAACACGCCTAACATTTACGTCATGATGCTCTAGTGCATAGTTAACATGTTGGGATATCAATTATGCTAACTCTTCGGTAGTGGTAGGTAAACCAGTACTTCTAGTATCATAGGTATTTTGCATGTTAGTTGCCATTGATTTACTTCTATCATGGATCAAACAAAAGAGAATGAATGACATACATGAAATAATATCAAAATGCATAATAAAAATAATAATAGTTATATAATCCCAACAATTCGATAATCAACATTCATTAAAATCATGATAATGGTTCAATGAGAGAAAGAAAATCAGTACAGAATACATGTAAAGAAACAACACAAAATAGATTTCATAGTAGCACCAACATCATTACAAAATAGTTGTTTCGATATTCCAATTACTAACATATCAAAGATCTTACAAATCTAATGAGAGAATCGTGCCATCACATCAGCACGTACCACCATAGAAGCCATTATCATGCAGACCGTCGCCAACCCTAACACTGCCTCCATATCCCTCAAGGACTGTCACCTACTTCTGTGCTGCTACCACCCCAACCTTTGTAGCCTCCCCCTTCAGCTCTACTACCTCCAGCTTCTTCTTGATCTCTTCTAGTCCCGACTCTAAATCACAAATCCTAAAATGCAACTGGTTTAGGATGTCATTCTTAATCACCTTCTCCTCCTCAAATGTCATCATCCTTCCATCCATAGCCTACAACATCTCGCTCGTCACTCCCACCTTACCATGTAAGGATGAAATTTGGTACGTATAGTAAATGCAACTGCTAGCCAGAGTAACTAGGGTGCGATCAACAGGCTCATCAATCAATGGTAGGTCTCGATGGGCTAAGGATGACTCACTAATCTCAATCTTGAGGGTACACCACCCTCATCAGCCCACTCTTATAATTTTCCAGTAAACCAATCCCACTGCCCGTCTTGTACTCTAGCCCTCTTGGGCTCAACCTCCACTGGTGTCTCTCTAGCAGTCTCATCAGTCACTATCTCTGGCTTTCTCTTATTCTTTGTTGAGTAAACAAATCAAACCTCAAGAACATGCTCAGGAATATAATGGACTAGCTCTGCACTAGCAGGTGCTGTCTGACAAGGCTCCCCAAAGAAGGAAGACTCTTGTCATCAGATTCCCAATCCAGTCATTCCCATACTCGGAAGTAGGCTCCTATCTCGATCCAAACGGGTAGTGATAAATCTCGAAGGGTGTGATAGGGGGAGAAAGAACATAGGATCATCATAATCACTATCAGAATCATGGATCGGAATGAATGGGGTCCGAAAAGGCATCTGTAGCACAAGAATATACGTACTAAGTATCTATCTAAAGGCATCTATACTTATCTTATATGAATAATCATATATAAAATTATCATCAGTTTAATGCATGCACGATAAGAAATACTTAGGAATGCAAACGTTTTAACTTAAAAACATTTTCAGTTATAGTCAACATTTTCGAAAAATATTTTCTAGTTCACTAGTCAGACCTTGAAAAGCACACTGGAAGGGCACGTGTGTGATGGAGTGTAACACCCGGAAGTTTGACTTTTTAGAGTAATATGCGACTGAGTCTCAGTCGCATGTAATCTATGCGATTGGAGGTTCAATCGCATGATGCTTGGACGATTGAAGCTCAACCATACGACTGGAGATCAATCGCACGAATGAAGGATCAACCGCATGGAACTCATGCGAATGAAGGTCCAGTCGCATGGTGTTCATGCGACTGAAGGTCCAGTCGTCCCTGGACCTTATTTGACCGAGCTGTACCTATAAAAGAGGGGCAACTCTCTTCTCCTCTCAACACTTACACACTTCAGTCGGGAGAAAGATCAGAGAGCGACAGAGCAGAGAAAGAAAAGAGAGAACGGGGTGATTCGGGCACGAGATTTGTC
>BJCO01006434.1:0-13492 GCA_018326465.1 Flaveria floridana
TCAGCGCACCGCACCCTCCTGGCCATAGTACCTAGGATATGCAGCGATGGTTCTATACAATGGTTGATCCCCATGTCAGGATTTTACCCTCTTCGTAGCAAACAGCCATGATTACTGAGGTCGCAAGACAGGGAATCCATTTGGAGTTTGTTGCAACAACAAGGTCGCTCACCTCCTGTATTTGCTTGCAAGACTTTATTACTCTCATTCATTATTAATGCATGCATTTATTCATCATGTTCCTCTTTCATTATCTTTCACTTTACGTTACATAATACTTTTATTACATTTATTAATCATAACTCGTAAAGCCATGGAAAGATAAACACGTATCGAAACAAGGAACATCGACATTTACAGTCATCAGTCATCAGCATTATATAGGGATACATCATACTTACCATACAAACATCATGCATACACATGCAACACTATCATCATCGTGCCCAACATAACTTCTAAGTCTCGATGGCCATCTCGCATGTACCTACGTGAGCTATCACATCATTACTTACCCCTGCTCCTTTCCCCGAAGGTCAGTAATTAAACTATGCCTCTCATCGTACACAACAGCCCTTGGGAGATTGGGCACCCTTCAGTCGCATGACCTCCATGCGACTGAACATCATGTGACTAAACCAATGTGGATGAACTCCCATGCGTCTGAACCTCCAATCATGCGAATGGATCCTCAATCGTGCGATTGAACACCATACGAATGGACTCCTATGCGACTGAGCTCTCAGTCGTGCGATTGGACAGCTATGCGACTGAGCACCTATGAGACTGGGCTCTCAGTCGTATGACCTATCATGTGAATGGACCCCTAGTCGTGCGATTGAACCTCAGTCGTACGAATGAACCTCATTCGTCCCTCAGTCGGCCGATTGGCCCTCCAGTCGCCTAGCCCTAACTGGGCGCAGACTGCAGTTCATCCCGAACTACAGCCGCGACTTTCGACCTCCAAACCCTTCCAAACTCTTTCTAACCGCAAATCAACCCTCCTAAACCTTAGGGAAGCATACTATGACACCAATCAAGAACATACAAGTCCAAAATCACACTCTAAACACACTATACTCAATCACACCCAAATGGGTCAAACACACACATTTCAAAAACGGGTTTCTATGTGTTCCAGCCCTAAAATCGGTTGAAAACGCGTAAAATAGGGGTCCTATAACTCACACAAAGAAGGAGAAGATGAAGAGCTTCGTTTGGACTAGCTACACGATGAATTTCGAGCCCGAATCGACCCAAATCAACCCTTTCTTCTTCTTTTCTTCCTTTCTCTCTTCTCTCTTTCTTTTATGGCTGAAATGAATGTGTGGGGAGGGGAAATGGGCTGCCCTCTCCCTTGATATGTCCCCATTTGCCCAACTTTCATGCGTTGACGGGTTTGGTCCCCCGACTTCGGACTTTATTTCTTTTTCTTTTTTTGTCAGCTTTAAAATAGATAAATAACCAGGCGTTACATCACCACCTGAACTTTAACCACCTGATCAATTATAGACAAAATAGGACATCACCCAACTAGCCTTAACGTGATTTTGATTTTTAGTCTCATGTACACATCCCTCAAAGTAATTCACTCTTCTCGGTTTATATCTGGAGTAGTAAAATATGTACTAGTGTAATCACTCAATAACTCACTATACCATCTTGTCCACATAAGCTTGTATAGTAATCACACCTCCACCAGTTGCATAGATCTTGCACACATCTAATGGATTTACGGGTTTTTGGGCTTAGGTACGGGTAGGAACTTTTGGCTTTTAAAAGTGGCTAACACAAACAAAAATATAAACTAAACAGTTAAACCATCCTTATTAACATGACTCACGAAGCTAAATCACTTCGATCTTTTTTGAACCACTTCTTTTTCTCTTTTTTTCTCTTTTATTCTTTTCATTATTTTTCAGTTTTTTTATGATATAAGCTTGACTTCAGATGCTCTTTTACTTTGAACGGCTTAACGATCGGTTAGTAACTAACAACTTGGGCTTTTTGTATCAGTTTTAACAAAAGAACGGCTTAAGGCTCAACATGGATACTAAAGGTTAGGATGCATAACTATAACAAATAATAACAAGTAAATGGTTCCTAATTGCCTTTGTCATTTATGTGCAAACATCTTGCATATGGTCTTGGTACGCATCAAATAATACAAGTTCTGCAACAAAAGGAGTATATGGCCTACCCTCAACAAATGATTATATATAATTGTGTTTTAAATAATAGGCTCAAGATCTCACCGTGTAAGAATTTTGGCTACCGATGTGCGCATGAGTTTATTACATTAAAAGCTTGTTAACACTAACCATACATCCGTTACATTTTCAAAAACAACCCGCTAGAAAAACATTCTTTTCAAAACTTAAAGAATATGACCATGACCTAAGATCTATACCAATCTTTTAATAAACAACAAGTAACTTATATTGAAAATTCTGGTTTAATAAACACACTAAACTTTACTTGAAAACTTTTGCAAAAACTAAAACTTGAAATGATGTTAATTTTTTTTACCTTAATTCTCCATAACTCCCCTCATACCCACACTTAAAAGGTGCATTATCCCCAATGTACCATTTGCTTTTTCGAAATGGTACGGATTTAAGGGCATTTTTAACGTCATAACCATATTTTCAAGATCAACACAGAACATCATTCAGGTTTTAGCATAACATACATACCTCTAGACGCACACTTCCCCACATACATTGTTATTCTTTGAAACCCCCAATCATATATTAAACACACCAAAAGAAAAACAAATAAAATAAAAGGAAAATAAAATGTTCAAACATGAAACAGATAGAGTGGAGAAACACATGGACCTGATCAAATAATCAGAGAGTGTTCTGATCTCATCCAATTGGAGGTCTAGGAAGTGGTGGTCCAAAGAAAGATTCCATCAAACTTTGGTGCATGGAGTGCATGTCAAAGCTTCTGGCTTCTCTCGTTATGTGTGAAGCACTTCCATCAGGCGTTGTATCCATTGGTACCCACTATGACGGTTGAGCTTGTGGGTACCTCTCATATTGTTGCCTGGGCATGTATTCCGGTAGAGTACTCCATTCCTCCGGCTATGGACGAGCTTGATATGGAAGCCCTGCATGGTAGTCATTATAGTGGCGAACATGTTCCTGATACAAAAAATAGTCATTAATAGCTTGTTCTCGTGCATAGCGGAGTCCCGCACGTACATCCTCATATCATCATGTAGCTCTCTATCACGTTGTTCTTGTGCCACCCATGCATCTCTCATTTGTTGTTCATAATCCTGCGTCCTCCTATTATAGCTCTCTCTCCACCTTCTTCGTCTTTCCTTTTCACGTCACTGTTCATCATACATATGCCTCTGATCCAAGGTCCATCCTGAGAATCCGAATGGTCTGGCCCTAACAACTGGTTCATGAATATCTTCTTCCTCGGTTTGTTTGCTTGTATTAGCATCCACATCCTTAAGTGCCCCAACACTACCTTGTCCCACGACTACGTCATCTGCATCATCGTGTTGAGGTACATCATCTCGTCTTACCATCAGAAGTCATCCACTCTCCTTATCCTGTAGTTGATAGTGAGTGGCGGTCTTCTTGTATTCCTACGATCATCCTCCCAAAATATTAAGTTCGAACTTCAAAACAGTGATTGGTATGGATAAAGCATCATTGGACACGACCTTTTACTTACGAAACAACATAGTAATTAGCCGGTAATATGGAATCATCAGTCGGGCCCTGCTCTCTCGACTTTTCCAAATTTTCATCATTACCAATTGCTGGTAGGACAACATGTGTATGTCGATGAGTAGTGCATGAAGTACTCTTAACACGTAATGTCTCACTTTCCCTCTATCATAAATTCTGGGAATCATGTTCTTGCTCAAGATCACCGTTGGTAGCTTTAGTAAATTTTCATGTTGCTTATGTTCATGTTATTAGAGTCTAATACAGTGATAGGAATGACAAATATATCATTCAATACCTCTCGTACATAATCCCTGGTTGGGATTTCTAGAATTGAGCTTTCATGTAGATATTCATAAGGCCCGGATGCAGGGTCAAACTTGGCCACTTGTGTGATTGTTTGAAAAGACATAACCATTGTCTTTGCCGATCTTTCCAGTTAGTGTGTTGGTATGTGGTGGGTTTGATCCATCTTTCCTAACTAAAGTAGACATCCATTCCATGATTTGATTCACATAAACATGCGGGCGAACCATCTTAACAAATGTCAACACTTCCCTCCACCTCAATCTTTCAAAACATTCAACCACGCTGAACATTTGAAATTCTGGTAGTTCTATAGGTCTCTCACATACCATGAGTGTAGTAAGGTATTTTTTCCCTTGAACTTATCCCTATACAATTGGGGTTGCATTTCTCATAGGAATTTTGACAATGGTTTCTTGTACTCCGTCCAAACAGGATTCCCATCTTAGTCATAATCAATGTCATCACCATTAGAGTTAGTTCCCATCGCGTCATCCATTTCTCTGTCAGAATTTTGTTCACTTATATCGCTTGTGCTTCGCCTTGCGCGTTTTCTAAAGGGTTCAGAAGATGAGGCAACAACTTTGCCTTTTCCTCTTGAAGTTGACTCCTTGGTTCGTGGCATTATTTTTGCAAATAACAAGATCTCTATTTAGATACCATCATGATTAAGCAAGCAATGATGTGTATTATAGGTTTTATCACACATAACTAATAATGACTATGTATGGCAGAGAAAAAGATACATAGTCATTATTTGTTGTTTATTGCTTAAATGAAATTAAAAGTCCTAATTTCATTTTGTTATGAGAACTTTAGAAATTAGGGCTTTGGTGTTCTTGAGAGGGTTAGAGAAAAAGATGAGGTTTGGGTCTAGCAGGACTTGAACCTGCGACCATTAGGTTAAGATCCCAATTCTCTACCAACTGAGCTATACACCCCAAAAAAGACGTAGTACTAAAAAAGGATTGGTGCGGAAAATCAAAGAGGGCGGCCCCTCTTCATCATATTAAAGGGGTGCGGTTTTGTATGAGGCTCGTACTGCAGAGCAAGCAAAGAAAACGTAAGAGCGCCCGCTAGCACTCCTGCAAGAAAACATCCTAGCTAATGCGCCCCTTATTGAAAAGTCAAGGATATTAAATGATCGATATGAGAAAGAAGCGCTGTAGCATTCGAAAAAAACGGGCTTTACTCAATAAGCACCGAATGTAAAAACAAATTGGGTTTTGATGATTAAAAAAGCTTCCTATCAGTTTTTGTGGTGTTAGTGGGTGCAAAATTTTGGTTTACCCGCCCGAAATTAGGCCGACCCGCGCCCTCCAGGGCCGCGACGTCGGTGGTGGTGGCCATGGCGCCGGTGGCGTGGACTCGTGTCAGGTCTGGTGCCAGGCTTGGTGTCTGTCAGTAAGTTTTGGCCCAATTGAAGCCAACGGCATTAGTGGCGGCGGGTACGAAGTCGGTCGCGGCGGCTTCCAAAAAAACAACAATTTTCATTTTTTTACACCTAGATATATAACAAAAATGTACATATGTATTTGTAAATAAGATGAATATATAAATAATGTTTGAAATTGAAAATCAATTACATGTTTTTGTTTGTTATTTTCTCAAATCGTGCCACGTTCGCACACCCCACCCCTATAAATTCATGATTCGTCCCGAATCCCGAAAAATTTATACTCAACGTACCTTGGTAGTGATGAAATTCCCACACTTGGGTGTTTGCATGTTCTTGCATATAAACACAAAATATGAACACGATGAGAAAGAAAAAAAATAATAGAATAAACTATAAAAGACATAATAAGAAAATAAAAAGAAAGGACGGGTCGCCTCCTGTCTAGCGCTAAGTTTTTGAAGTCTTTACCCATACTTTTACCTGACACTTATTTATTAGTCGTGTAAGTTGGTTCACTTACCAACAAGCTCCCTAACTCGTCAAAATTTTCGCTCATATCCTTACTTTCCAAGTAGTGTTTTAATCGATGCCCATTCACCACTTGTTTCACACCGTCTTTAAGGTCTTCAATCTCAACATCACCAAAGTTACCAACCCGAATCACAAAGTACGATCCCATCCATTTGCTTTTCAATTTCCCGGGGAACATTTTCAATCGCGAGTTATACAACTAAACCTTCTGACTTACCTTAAAGGTTTTTTTTTCATAATTTGGCATCATGCACTTCTTTCATCCTTGCCTTATATGTGGCTGTTGTCTCATATTCCTCATTCCTTAATTCTTCCAGTTCATTCAAACTCAACTTCCTTGCATTTCCTGAAGCGTTGTAATCAAGATTAACATTTTTAGTTGGCCACAAAGCATGATGTGCTATTTCTACTGGTAAATGACATATTTTCCCGTATACCAACCGATTTGGGTTCGTGCCAATAGGCATCTTAAATGTGGTACGATAGGCCCATAAGGCGTCGTTTAACTTGGTGGGCCAATCCTTATGATCTGATCGTACTGTTTTTTCTTTAATTTTTGGATACTTCCACTTGACCACTCGTTTGAGGGTGGTACGGTGTTGCTATTCGCTGGTATACACCATAATGTTTTAACATTTTACCAAAGTGAAAATTCTTTAAATATGAGCCCCATCACTTATGATCACACGGTAAAGACCAAATCATGAGAAAAATACTTCGAACAAATTTACACACAACGTTATGGTAATTTGTTTTAGTGGCAATTGCTTCCACCCATTTTGAAACGTAGTCAACCGCCACTAAGATATATAAATTGCCATGCGAATTTGGGAATGGGCCCATAAAAATTAATTCCCCAAACATCAAAGATGTCAACCATAAGAATTGATTGAATGAGCATCTCATTACGTTTCGATATACTTCCCATTTGTTGACATTTATGCAATTTTTTGCAAAATTATAAGAATCTTGGAATATAATTGGCCAAAAGAGTCCACAAGATAAAATCTTGTGACCCGTTTTCTGCCCACTAAAATGGCCCCCGCATGCGGATAAGTGTGCATGCTCTAACACGTCTAGAATTTCGGATTCGAGAATGCATCGCCTTATAATTTGATCCACTCCATCCTTGAACAAGTCTGGTTCGTCCCAAATATAGTATTTCACTTGCGACATAAATTGTTGTTTCTTCCTTTTGGTCCAATGGTCAGGAGTGGTACTTGCAGCCAAATAATTTGCAAAATTAGCATACTATAGTTCTAAAGATATAGATAGTAACTGCTCATCTGGGCAGCCAAATAATTTACAAAATTATAATTTCTGAATTTTGAGGAAAAATAGAATTTTAGGGTTTGACCCTAGATTGACTGGTGGGCTGTTTTGGATTATCCTAAGCATAAATAAGTCATGGTTTATGAATAGTATATGCATGATAATATAATTAATGTGTGACATGCCTATGTATGTAAGCTGTTACCTTTTATTATTTTTCAAAACATATTTATATTATAGTTTAACATACGTTAAGTATTGTGTTATTACTTTACGTAGTATGAAGAACGAGTGAATGAATGTAAAGTATAACACAATGAAAAGAAAGATAATAGGATGAAAAGTGAAACGTAACGAAAGAAAGAAAAGGCTTGCAAGAAGAAAGAACGAATGATTACAACTTTTTATGAGTTGATAGCTCAACTGTGTGTTATAACGTGTGATTTTAACTCACGAGGGTTCACACACAGGGGGAAACAGTCTAGGTGACTGAACCCATAGTATGAACGAGGGCTTTGTGCCAATTAGAAATGAGGCTTCGTGCCTGGAATGGTGGTTTCAGACCATGGTCTTTATGCCAACAGTAGTGGGGCTTTGTGCCTAGAATTGTGGCTTCGGGCCACGGGCTTCGGGCCAATCAGTAAAGGAGCTTTGTGCTCGGAATGGTGGTTTCAGACCGCGATGGGGGAAAAGCCTGACAGGATCTAGAATTAGTACGAAACGAGCGAGACAATAAAGTATGGAACGAACAAAGTGATAAAGTATGAAAAGAATGTTAACGGAAGATATAATAAGGTACGAAACAGGATCCTTGTCATTCGACCTCAGCAATCGTGGTTGTGTGCCATGAGGAGGGTAAAGCTTGACAGGATCTAGATAGAAGTGAAAGATAATAAATAATGTACAAAAAGTACGATAAGTACGAAATATTCAATATGTACGAAACGAACGATGAAGGAAGATAATAAATATTACCTTGTTGAATGTATGATGAGTGATTATGTGCGATAGTAAAGAAAATGTTTTAACAAACGAAAGGTAATATATATTTTATAAAACTAGAACTCACTCAGCAACGCTGACTTTTATGTATTTTCCAGTTGGCAGGTGATTGTTGCTGAGGATGGCACGGGGCAGCTACTTGGCATTTTTGGGATGGCATCCATTTGTATAACAATGATGTTTTTGTGATGTAATGCAATTATGATATTTTGTAATAGTTACTAAATTATATTATTTTGCAAAAGCTATCATCAATATATGAAATGGTTTTAAGTTATTCCGCTGCGATGTTTTAAATAAATATATATTGTATGACTTATGTGCGATGAATGACCAACTGTGAGATGCCCGGGAACAGGGCCTTACAAGTTGGTATCAAAGCCATAGTTTAAGTGAATTGGGTAAAATATTTTCAAAAACCTAAACTTAAACTGAAAATGGGACAAATAAAGAGATGCCAGTCCGAGTAGCTACGTGGCATCAGGTATTTTCCTTAATGTTAACCGGTATTAAGTGCGTATGTTATTTGATCTGTTTGCCCTTAGTAGATTTAGATACTGATGTAGTCAGGATAGGAAATGCTTGGGGTATGATGAGTAAAGTAAGTGGCTAATCATAACTGGCCACTGTAATTAGGGACTTACTATACTTAACATAAACTGAGCTATTACCTTGAATGACCGTGTTAGTGTTTGAATCTTATAGTGATTAGAGGATGGCTGGAGGTAGATCATCTAAGGTTTCTAGGGTGGAGCACAGGGTGGATGTGGTGCTGGACCACGGGTCAAGAGAGGAAGGCCTAGAACTGAAGAAGTGGTTCATGAAGAGCATGAGACCCCTCATTCGAAGGGTGGTGATGAGAGTGCTAATTTGAGGGCCTCAGTGAAGGAGGCTATGGTGGAGGAGGTTCACAAGGTCATGCAGACGATCTTACCATCTGTGGTGACCGATGTAATAAAGGTTGTAAGGGAAGGAGAAAGGAAGGAGAGGAATAGGTCCTCAGGAGGGGTAGAGCAACCGGAGACTAAGACGGTTGTCTCTACTGACGAGGAGGAAGAAGAAGAGCCTGTGCTTGAGGCAAAACGAGGCTGTAACTATGGGGCATTTCAAAGGTGCAAGCCCCAACCTTCGATGGGAATGGCACCGCTGCTGCTGCTCACCGATGGGTGAGAGAATGGAGGCGGTACTTGACATCAGCGAGTGTCAAGAAGACCAGAGGGTGGAGTTTTCTACCCACTCGTTTGTGGATACGACCTTATGTTGGTGGGACAATATTGTCCAGGCCGAGGGTAGCAAGGCCATTAGCAAAATAAGGTAGTCAGAGTTGAAAAAGCTGGTGATCGAGGAATTCTGTCCTCATCGAGAACTTGACAAAATAGAGAGGGAGTTCCAGCAGCTGAAGGCTGGTACCATGACATACCAGCAATACACCACCAAGTTCAATGAGATGGCGAGGTTGGTGCCGGATCAGGTGACGCTGGTGTCACGGAAGATTAAGAAGTACATACAAGGATTGCCAGCTGACATACGCAGGCATTTGATCGCTGCCCGGTCGGGTACCTTTCGATCGGTGGTGGACCTGGCGGGTAGGTTATATGATGAGAGAGAAGCGGTGGTAGTCGAGGTGAAAGGAAGGGCGATGGTGAGAAGAGTTTGGGAAAGAAGAGGTTTGGACAAGGTAGTTTCACTCCAAACAATAAAAGGAGGAGAGTGAATGACCAGAGGATGGTGTCCCCAAGTTCGAGGATGAAAAAGTGTGGTAAGTGTGGAAGAGAGCACGTGGGCTAGTGCAAGTGGGGGATGAATGCGTGCTTCAAATGTGGGAAGCCCGGTCATGTGGCGAAGGTGTTGGACTTATACGATGTTATAACTGCGGTGAGGAAGGCCACATGAGCAGGGACTGCAAGAAGCCACGGGCTGAGAGTTCTGGAACTAAGAAGAGGCCGGAGGAAGGAGGACAGAGGGCAACTGCCAGAGCATTCACAATGACCAGGGAGGAGGCTAGGACGAACCCCGATATTGTGTCAGGTACGTTTCTAGTAAACCAAACTCTTGCTTCTGTGTTATTTGATTTTGGTGCTAGTAGGAGTTTTATTTCTGCTGCTTTCTGTGATAATTTGCCTGTCAGTAGTAGATGTATCGATGAGCCCTTCGATGTAGAAACTGCCATAGATAAGTCTACCAAGATTTCGGACTTGATTGATGGTTATGATATAGAACTAGAAGGTCATAAGTTTCCTGCTAGACTGTTTGTGATTACCTTAGGCGGGTTTGATGTAATCCTAGGAATGGATTGGTTAGCAGACTACGAGGCGAACATTGTGTGTCGCAAGAAGATGATTAGACTGACAGCGCCTGACGGGAGTTCGGTGACGATATACGGTGATCGAGTTACGATGATTCCGAAGGTGATTTCGATGGCGGTGGCGGGAAAGTGCATGTGGCGTGGGTGTAGTGCCTACTTGAAGGATGTGAACACGTCAACACCACAACTGGCCAATGTACCGATGGTGTGTGACTTTCCCGATATGTTTCCAGAGGATTTATCAGGAGTGCCACCGGACCGTGAAATTGAGTTTCAAATTGACTTGATACCCGGTGCTCAGCCTGTAGTTAAGGCACCGTATCGGTTGGCTCCGACTGAGATGAAGGAATTGATGGAACAACTATAGGAGTTGCTCGATAAGGGGTTTATTAGACCAAGTATCTCTCCTTAGGGTGGTCCGGTCTTATTCTTGAAGATGAAGGACGGTAGTATGAGGATGTGCATCGACTATCGTGAGTTGAACAAGTTGACGGTGAAGAATCGGTATCCGTTACCAAGGATTGATGACTTGTTTGATCAGCTCCAAGGTGCTAGTTGGTTCTTGAGGATAGATCTTCAATCTGGCTACCATCAGTTGAAGGTGAAGGAGCGAGATATCCCTAAGACAGCTTTTCGCACACGTTATGGACACTACGAGTTTCTCGTTATGTCTTTTGGCTTGACTAACGCGCCAGCTGATTCTATGGACTTGATGAATCGAGTGTGTCGGCCGATGTTAGATAAATCAGTGATTGTATTATTAATGATATCCTGATTTATTCAAAGAGCGAGGAAGAAAATGCCAGCCACATACGTGAGGTATTGGAGACACTTAGGAGAGAGAAGTTGTATGCTAATTCTCTAAGTGTGCTTTTTGGTTGCACGAGGTTTAACTTTTGGGTCATGTTGTTAATGCTGAAGGAATCATGGTGGACCCGACAAAGGTTGAGGCGGTGATGCAATGGAAGTCTCCGAAGACGCCGTCCGAAATCCGTAGTTTCTTAGGTTTGGTGGGTTATTACAGGTGGTTTATCCAGGACTTTTCGAAGATAGTCTCACCTTTGGCTAAATTGACCCGCAAAGATGTGAAGTTTGTATGGGGTCAAGATCAAGAGAAGGATTTTAAAGAGTTAAAGATGAGGTTAACTCAAGCTCCTGTTTTAACCTTACCCGAAGGAAGCGAGGACTTGGTAGTCTATTCGGATGCTTCTTACTCGGGGCTGGGTTGCGTGTTGATGCAATAAGGGAAGGTTATAGCCTACACATCCCGACAGTTGAAAGTTCACGAGGTTAACTACCCTACTCATGACTTGGACCTAGCAGCTATGGTTTTTGCCTTGAAGATTTGGCGGCACTACCTATACGGGACGAAGTGCACCATCTTCACTGACCACAAGAGCTTGAAGTACTTCTTCGAGCAGAAAGATTTGAACATGAGGCAGAGGCGATGGTTGGAGCTAATAAAGGATTACGATTACGAGTTCCATTACCATCTGGGCAAGGCCAACGTGGTGGTAGATGCCCTTAGCCGATAGGAAAGACCTGAGCCGATTCAGGTGAAGGCATATTAGTTGATTATGACCTCTGACATTATGATGCAGATCAAGGAGTTTGAAGACGAGGCTTTGAAAGAAGATCGTCTTAACTCTGAAAGGATGAAAGGTCTAGTTGCAGAATTGGGTGAGAACACTCTCGGTGTTAGAACCTGATCTGGACGGATGTGGATTCCTCGTTATGGGATTCTACGTGGAAAGATCATGGACGAGGCTCATAAGACTCGATACTCTATTCATCCTGGAGCTACCAAGATATACCATGATATGAAGAAGAATTATTGGTGGCCGGGTATGAAGCATGACGTAGCGGAATACGTGAGTAAGTGCCTTACTTGTTTGCAAGTGAAGGCGGAGCATCAGAAGCTGTATGGGAAAATCCAACCTTTGGATATACTCGAGTAGAAGTGGGAGCATATCACCATGGACTTTATTACGAAGTTACCACATACCCCGAGAGGGTATGATGCTATATGGGTGATAGTTGATCGTTTGAGGAAGAGTGCTCATTTCCTACCGATCCGAGAGACGTATTCCTCTGAGAGACTCACGGATTTATTCATCAAGGAGATTGTAGCTCTTCATGGCGTACCGGTGTCCATTGTATCTGATCATGACACCATGTTCTTCCTTGTTAACCTTGTTAATGGGGAGGCTATCTTTGAGAAATCCTTAATAAACCTCCTATAATAACCAACCAATCCCAAGAAACTACGGATTTCAGATAATGTCTTTGGGGATTTCCATTGCGTAACTACTTGAACTTTTGCTGGATCAACCATAATCCCTTCCGAATTTATAACGTGCCCTAAAAACTGCACCTCACATAGCCAAAATGCACATTTTGAGAACTTTGCATATAGTTTCTCCTTTCGTAATGTTTCTAACACCTCTTTGATATGACAAGCGCGGTCTTCTTCATTCTTTGAGTATATTAAGATATCATCGATAAAGACTATTACTGATCTGCCCAACATCGGTCGACACACGCGATTCATTATGTCCATAAATGCCGCAGGAGCATTGGTTAGCCTGAAGGACGTAACCAGAAACTCATAGTGTCCATGTAAGGATTCCTAAAAGTCTGATGCATCCAAAACACTCTTGTAACTATCTACTAATCATAACAACTAAAGAAGACATCAGCTGAAGGTAACAGTTGAAGACATCAGCTGAAGACAACAGCTGAAGGTAACAGCTGAAGACATCAGCTGAAGACAATAGCTGAAGGTAACAGCTGAAGACATCAGTTGAAGACAACAGCTAAAGGTAATAGCTGAAGACAACAACTGAAGTCAACAGCTAAAGACAACAGCTGAAGACAACAGCTGAAGACAACAGCTGAAGACAACAGCTAAAGACATCAGCTGAAGACAACAGCTGAAGACATCAGCTGAAGATATCAACTGAAGACAAAGTCTGAAGACAAAGT
>BJCO01006439.1:0-11986 GCA_018326465.1 Flaveria floridana
GCTTTAGGAAACGCACTCAGGACATGCATTCATCTAGTTTATTTTTCAGCATTGAACATTTTGTTTAAACATGGCTATTGTAACCGTATTGTAATGGATTTACAACTTTTATTCATGCTTCCGCACTACTGTAAACTCTGATTATGTTCGCGTGAATGAAGTCACTGTTTATTTCAAAATTCATATAGTGTCGTTCGATATGACTGTGTCTGAGATCCTGGTATGTCACACGCCTAACGGTAAAACCCCGTTTGTGGAAATTGAGGGTGTGACAAAGTATCATCTCACTTCTTTGTTACGAGTCATCATAGACTTGAAGTGATGAGATATCCTTTGTTGTAAGTCATTACAGACCTGGATATTCTCTCTTGATGCTAAAAGATGTCAATGTGAACAACCTATTCAAAATGGATGGTTAGAGGTTATCAAATGGTTATCCATGATAATTCTCATCTAAATTATAAACATGAACTCTGGTTATGAATATATGTCAGGTTTCTAAGTTGAGAAAATGTACTTACTTGAATATCCTGATGATAGTTGATCTCTCTAAGTCTATGTGTGAGCCAGATCATGTCATATCTAATTCAACTTAATCAGTCCAAGAATTGAAAAAGTTAGTGTGCTGATTCATTTGCCAAAAACACTCACTATCTGTCCTTGGATCTTGTGTATCCTTTGCTTTTAAATCACTGACCTGGAACACACTTGATCAGGATTCAATCATTGTCTATGACTATTCACAATTTATTTTATTTTAATGTGTTGATCTTAATTGATATGATCTCACTGCAGATAATGATTCAAGTGTGAATATTAGATTTTTATTCTACTTAATTTTGATTTTTGCATGTTTCTATGTGCAGGCATATTAACAATTGATTAGTGTGATCTTCATGTGAAAATTCAAGAAACTTTTAAGTTTTGTCAAACTTAAAAGTTTAGCGGGAGTAAAAAGTCAGAGTATTTAAGAGAAAATAATTCCAAAATCAAAATTTAATGATTTTGATGGAAAGGATGAGGCTTAAAAGTTCAAGTATGTGTGTGTTTATCATCATGTAAAAATGAACCTGAAACAATTTAAATTTGGAAAAGCTTCTTGCAACACAATCAAATGAGATTAATTTGTTAAGTTTAGAGACTAAAATGATGGGAAATTGACAAAATGTTTTAAATAAAAAATAAAAGTGCTTAAATGTCAAAAGTTCAAACTTGAGGGTCAAATATGTAAATTTAGGAAAGTCAAAAAATGGACAAAATGTTTAACTATTAGTATGTGAACAGTACTAATCTGTTTAAATAATGTACAGGTGAAAGAATTGAAATTTACAAGTGTTAAGACTCCTGAAAGTCCTCTCATGCGCCTAAACAAAGTTTATAAGTCCAAGTAGGAGCATGATGAGTTTTCAGAAATTTTACAAGTGTTTGGGCGTTTTTCAGATTCTTATGCGCCTGAACAGTTGTCTTTTGTCTGAAAAATTGGTTCAAGTGTTGGGCGTTTCAACATGCTCATGCGCCCACACAGTACCAGACTTTCTAGGGTTGGGCGTATCAAGTGAAATTTCACCAAGTGTTGGGCGTTTAAAGTTGTCTCATGCGCCTGAACAGTGAAAAACCCCCTAAACAGGGCTTATGCGGCTGAATAGTGCTCATGCGCCTAACCTCATGCGCACAAACAGTGCTCATGCGTCTAAAAACTTAGTGAAAAATCCAACTCCATGCGCACAAACAGTGCCCATGTGCCTACAATTTTTACTTAGTATATATACAAAACTTTGCATTTTTCATTCTATCATTCACCTAAAAACCCCTGAACTCCCTGTTGATTCTCGGTTAAACTTCATTACACTGATTTTTATTATTGATGCTCAAATATTGCCATTGGTAGTGTGATTTTCTGGTTATAAACGTAAGTTCATAATTAAAACCATACTCTATTAAGTGTATGATTCACAATCAATTGGGCGTTTCAAACTTATTGGGGCATATGAATCACAAGTCAGAGATAATCTGAAATTTTTGCAATAAGCGAGATCTAATAACTGAAATTGGTTATAAAATGTTAATGGACACTAGATTTCAGGCATTTTGATATATAAAACTTTGAATTCCAAAAAAATTGATCCGATGGTGTTCTTCATCAGCCAAATGAAGAAGATGAACAGTCAAGAAGTTAGAATTTTTTAATAAAAATAAGAATTCATTAAAAATTCAATTGTTTAATATGTTTGATAAAATTTAAATGAATTGATATGTTTAAAACAAATATAAAATAACTTGAATGTATAATGTTCTTAGACAGAGTACATTAATACTTATAAAATTTCTAAGTACAAGTTAAAGTAAAACAAAAGTTTTAAAACATAATAATTCTTTAAATTTCAATCAAAATTTTAAATTCAAAGTGTTCAAAATCATAGTGACTAAAGTTCTTGTGTTTCATTTATGCAGATGGATGATTTAAAGTTTGAGCCAAAGTACAATGTTGTAGCATTACTAAATGAGGATGTACAGGATGCTGTCAGCTATGAAGAGATGATCAGATTTCTACTGAGGACCAAGTATGTATATGCTATGTGTTACCAGCCAATGATCTACTCAAGATTGATCAGGAAGTTCTGTAATACAACATCAGTGGAAATAGATGACGAAGGAAGGAAAGTACTGAGAGGTTTCATCACAAATGATAGAATGATAGAAGTTTCAGAAGATTCTATCAGAAATGCTCTAAGATTGGGACATAATGATCCAGAAGACTTACCTGAATTGTCATTCAATGAATGTAGAGAGACATTCATGGAAATGGGTCATCCTGATCACTTTCCTAAGAAGCAATTCTTTAGAGCCAGAGTCTACAATCATTGGAAGCTTTTGTGCTATATTTTACAACACTGCATGTTTAAGAGGAGTGCTGGATGGAATTCTGTCCTAGTGGACATTGCATCTCCAATAGTAGCTCTTGCCGCTAATAGAAGGTTTAATATAGCCAAGTGGATTTTGAATGGATTTATCTTCAACTTGGAAAAGAGTATCAGGAACAAATACCTGATGTATCCAAGGTTCATATAGATGATCCTAAATGATGAACATCTAGATTTCTATGCTTATGGTGTTGGTGGAGATATCTTAAAACTTGAGCAAATGACTGAGATATCATATAAGAGATTGGCCATGATTACAGGTGCTCAGAATGTACCTATGTTTGAGGAGATGAGGAATGTTGCACAAGATGAAGTAGACATCAATATAGATCACTTCCACTTGATTGAAGGTGAACCAGTGGATCCAGCTGATCTTATTGATAAGATTCCTCAAATATTGTCAGATGATGATGAAGATGATGAAAATGATGAAAATGATGATGATGAAAATGATGAAAATGATAAAAATGATAATGATGAAAATGATGATGATGAAAATGAAGATAATGATGATGATAAAGATGAAAGTTCTTCAAGTAGTGATAGTGATGATGATGGTGCTGATGATGCAGCTGAGGCATATCAATGTGATAGTAGTGAAAAGACTATTTCTAACCATGTGGATGAAGGAACTACTGCTGCTATGGATTATGATGAAGGTGTTAATGAAGAAACTATTGTGGAGAATGTAGTTGATTCAACTACTAATGAAGAACATGTTGATGATGTGATAAATTCTAATATGGATGAAGGAAATTATCAAAATCAAGATTCTGGATTTGATTTCATAGAGGTTATGATAGCTGAGCCTATTTTTTAAAGTTCCACACCAATTGAAGCTGAAGAAACACATGTTATTACAGCACACAATGTGTCTGTACAAACTGAGGATGTTTTTGATGTGGATGAGCTTGAAACTTTGAAAGAAACTACTATTGCTCAAGAAAAGACTATTTCTGAATTAAAAGAAGAAAATGAGAAGTTAAAAGATATGATTCAAAACAAAGATGATAAGATTGCTGCTCTTGTAAAAGACAAAGATGAAAATGTAAAAACATTTGAGGTGATGATGAGAGATTATAATTTTAATGGAAGAAATGTATAACAAGTTAAAAGAAGAACATGAAATCATGAAAGAGGAGTTAGATAAAATGAAAGAAAAACAAAAGTCTGATTCTCCAGAGATTGTGATTATGTCTGAGATAAACCCAATTGATATCGAAAAGATTCCTGAAGTGGATAAAGGAAAAAGAAAGATTAATGATATAGACATTTCAGTGTCACCTGAATGGTCATCAAAAGTTCAAAAGACTACTGAAAGTGAAGAAGATCAAGAGCAATATGTTAAAGAAAAGATTGGAGCTCTTGATGACATAGAGGATGAGTATGGAGATGACTGGAATGATGAAGTACTTGAAGATGAAGACATTGTTGAAGCTAATTTTGAGCCAAGTTTTTCTCCAGCTGAGACTACTCAAGAAGATATACCGGTTGATTTTGAAGATAGATATAATTACTTGGTGAGGATGGAGTACAACCGAGTCTTTCTTGATGGATTAACAGTTTCTCAGATTAATGAAGAGTATGAGAAATGTGTTACTCCTGAGTCTGTTGCTCCAGTAGATCCTAATGAGATTGTAGTTGAACATGGAGAGTGGAATCCACTACAAGAGAGTATTAATGTAAAGGATATTACTACATCTGAGCTTCATCATCCTGATCCTGAAGATATGAGTATTCCAGCTTTAAGATCATGGTTGCAAGCAAGAAACTATCCTTGGAAGAGACTTAAGAGATTACAATCTGAATCTCTAAGGAATTTGGTTAGAAGCTTCCAAGAGATAGAAAAACAAAGAAACAAAGTGATTGTGCTTGATACTGACAATCCTCAATATTTGGAGATTTCTAAGAGGATAAGAATTTTGAAACCTTAAGAAATCAAGTCTATGGCAATGAAGCCAAATGTCTATGAAAGGAGAAAGGAGTTGATGAAGATGTTCCCTGAGACTGAGAAACAAGCTTACTCAGTATCACTTGAGCAAAAGCAGTTGTTTAACAAAGCTAGATCGACAGGTGATATTGTAAGAAACGTGTTACAAAAAGGACAATCAATCTATGAATTACTAAATGCAATGATTGCTCCTGACACAACAAAGGAAGTGAAAATAGTAGCTTGGAAGTATGATGAAGTTTTTGATGCTTTCTTGATCAAAAGGGTGAATGCTGTGTGTGATGTCTATCATTTCTTCACAAGTATCATCATGCTAAATGTACAAGACTTAAAGGAGTTGAATAAGCTTCCTTTGATCAATCCTATGGGAGCAAAAAGAGGTGATATTTTTGTAGAACTGCTGAACAGAGGAATCACCAGAGCAAGCTCATTCTTGCAGATAAGGTGTGATCAAGAAGATAAAGCATATTTTGATGAGTTGAAAAGAAAAAGAAGGCAAAGTGGTTCATCTGAAGAAGAAGAAAAATTCTTACATGAATTTTGTGATGAATACTTTGAGAAAGTCACAACTCCAGGACTAAAAGTAATTGATGGAACACAGAAATCAAAACCGATCTTAAGATGGTTTTATAATTCAGATACAGTTGAGCTAAAGTTAGTCTGAAACTAGAAAATTGGGATGAGGACATGATTACTTTATTTGGAGTATTTGATCTCAAACTGTTACATCCGAGTTATATATCCTTTCTATCAGTTCAAAGGTTTGAAAGAGTTACTCCTGAGATTGCTAAAAATGACAAGAAATATTTCTTATCCATCATGAAAGCAATGAACGTTGCAATGGAAAGAATGTCACTGAGGAAAGCCTTAGCTTATGCTAAAATTGTCAAGAAGGATATTAAAGATATAGAATTTATGAGGATATCAAGCAAAGGGGTATTGGAGGTTTATTTAAAAGAGAGTCCAAAGCCAATTGAGTTATATGCTAATATTGGCATACAGGTTTATCTAAAGATACATTGGAGATAATGAACAAGATGGAGATAAAGACTAATGAAGCCAAACCAGAACAAGGTATTTTAGCTTGCAAGTTCAAGTCAGCTATAGCTAAAGCCTTGAAAGAACAAGAGATGTACAAAGAGAAGCCGATGTTCAAGATCAAGGAAGAACTAGAAGACTTTTTTGATATTTGAAGACGAAAGAGAGGAGTAGAAGAACAAAGAGAAGATTGCTGATTGAAGAGAAAAGAAAAGACAAAGCACAGAAGACAGAAGATTTTGAAGACCAAAGATGAATGTCAATCTTAGGGGGAGTATTGTTAGAGACTCTTGAAGATTAACATGTAGTCTTTAGGTGTCTTTTGTATAAGTTTTGTCATAGTATAGGGACTATTTATGTAAATTATACATAAAAATTCTATCAAAATCACATCAATTATTTCTTAATATCATCCTTTAAATGATGATTATATACTTAAAATTATTAGATTGTGTTTTCAGGTGTTAAAAGGGCAAGATGGACAAAGAAACATATTTGACAAAAAAAAGAAGAAATCTAAGCTTTGGAGTCCAAGCATGGGATCGTGCCTCATTAAGCACGCCCCCATGAATTACCTGAAACACATCACCGTGCTTAAAATCAGACACCCCCATGTTTGGACATCTGACAGGACAAAAAGTAAGGTTCCCTGACCTGAGGCAAGGTGCGTGCCCCAGGAGGCACGGGGCCGTGGGCCACCACAAACACGAGGTCGTGCCCTATTGAACACGGGGTCGTGCCCGACAACATCTAAGCGTACAAGCATACCAACTTTTATGTATATTATACTAGCACGGGGCTGTGCCTTTTAGGCATGCGGTCGTGCTTCAACACTCCAAAAAGCCTATAAATAGAGGCCTAAGTTCACCATTTGTGCAAATTTTGGGTGGGAGAATTACTCTGCTGAATTCTCTCAAGAATTAAGACTCAAATATTATTTGGAGGCTAGGGACATGCATACAACACTTAGAAGAAGCTCGGGATTGTCGAAACATCATCCCTTATGGAAAACCGGTTTGATTGTTGCATTTCATCGATGATTTCATATCTATCTTCTATGTGACTTGTTATGTTCAAGCTCATTATGAGCTAAAATATCATTATCATCCTATTTGGATGAAACTTATGTAATGTGTCATGAACTAATAGTATGATCTATATTATGTTAATGTTATGGTAATCTTGGGAAAACTTTTGATGGATATCATCTACATTTGAATGGGGAGTTATAATCTTATGATTTGTAATTATAAATGTTAAACAAGGTTGAAAAACTTTTGAACTAACTTTTATTCGCAAAACCAGTCTTCACAATAAATCCATGGCTAATGAACTAGAAATGGTTATTAGAAATCATATCACGTTAGCTTTCTGATCATTTGTGGGTTCCCTTTTATTAGTCTGAGAAATCAATAATAATTGTTATGGTTTTCTAAAATTAATGGTATGTTTGAAAGGAACCCGATCAACTCTCTTTTAAACATTAAGTTGTGTTTTCATAAATTGTATGCCAAAAGGTTAGAAGAGATTACCTACATTACTAGGGGCTTTGATTTATTCAGTAAGTCTCATCCTAATGAGGTCCTAGTCACTACGGAGCGGATAGATTAGAAATCGTGCCAACTCAATTTATAAATATTAACATAATTACTTTAATAAAAATATTTAATCACATCACCAATTCATCATAGTTGAATAATTGTAATCTAATTAGGATGATAGCCTTTATTCCCTGGTTTTAAATCCAAAAGTTTCAATTCTACTTCTACTTTATTTTAATTATTATTTTTTAAACCCTAAGAATCTTGATTACATCAATGCAACTTATCATTTTCTAAAACAAAAATCTAATCTGATAGTCAATCATTAAGGTTCTTGAGTAGGCTCAGTGTGTCCACGGATTTATACTCAATTCTTACCATCACTATATTACCACATGACATGTACACTTGCCTTTTGTGTGTATAGTTTAGTATTAGTAATAACGAATTACAACTTAATATGTGTGAAAATCTTTGTCAAAATATATATACCTTTCACACACATCAAGCATCAACTGTAATATTTTCAACGTGAGTTAAATGCACTTTGACATGTAAGATCTAAAGCTTTGTTAGTCATTTTTTTAGTACTCGAATCACCCATTATCTCTCCTTCTTCATCCAAGATATCTAAAAATAAGTCTTTAAGACTATTTCCAAACACGTCTGTGTAATCCACAGTTTCCTCTAAATCATCAAAATGATAGAAGTCTTCATCTGATTCATTTGCAAGTATATGTTGTTGGAAGGTATAAAACTCTTTCTCATACATCTCTTTAGTAGCTAGATCTAAAGGAGTATAGTCAAATATATGATTAGGACATGGTCCAGAGACAATGATAGAACCCGATGACCTAGAAGGACCAGTGGCTTACCCATATCACCACCTGATCATCATCATCATCCTTCTAATCTTCTTTATCACCACTCTCACAATCATCACCATCATCACCATTATCATCATCTTCATCATTACTATCATCATCCTCATCATAACTAAAATCAACCATATCCAAATCATCATGGTCATGTACTGGCATAGGGATCAGAATATCATGCTCAGTCTCCACAAATGCCTCACTAGTGAAAACTATAGGTCGATCCTCTGTAGCCATAGTAGGAACAGTTGTAGATGGGTCTTGATCAACAATAATAGTCTCTGTTGTCCTTTCATCAACAACAGGATCAGCATCATGCATTGTAGCATCAGTAGGACCTTGAGCAGCTTTAGGATCAGTAGAGTGTTTTCCGCTCAACTCTCCAACTACTATGGTTTGTTATTGAGCAAACAAAAATGGAACACGAGAAGTGAGGTCTCTAATTTTCTGCTCTAGAATTTGAACATAGCTAAATATGAACTACTGCTGATGTTCAAGATTCTTGATCCGCTCATCTTTCTCTAACATTTGTCCATGTAGATAATCAATGGTTTGAGTCTTCTCCATCATCTCTTTCTCCAACGTACTAACTCTCTTCTCAAGAGATACCCTAGTGGGTGAATTAAAAGAAGTCTTCGCCTCCTACCTTGGCTCAAGAGTAGTATTTATGAAGTCATCCATGTCAAACATGTCATAAAGGCTTTGATCCCTTGGTGGTGTGCTCAACACATCATTAGGTGTGGGCATAGCAGATGATATTACAGTTGTTGATTCTGTAACAATCACTGATGTCTCTTATGGAATAGCTTCAGCAGATGATGTTACAGTTGTTGATTCTGTAACAGTCACTGATGTCTCTTATGGAATAGCTTCACTAGCTGTGACTGGAGTTTCAGACACATAAATCTCAGAACTAGTTAACATAGTGGTCAACGGGTTTTGATGCTTATGCAAAACTCCTCGTCCTCTACCCCTCCCATATGGACTAGCATCAGGATCAGCACGTTTCCTAGCCATCCTCTTCTTTCTCCTACAAGTAGATAGAGAATCCTCAGGAATAAAATCAACATCTCTTTCCATAATGTTGTGTTTGGTAGGAGTTTCCTACACTTTACTTCTTTCTCGTAGCACATATGGAACATTCCCAATCTGATCACTGTCAGTTTCACTATCCGTGAACCAAGTGTTCAAATCATCTTCTACAGACATCCTTGCACCTTATGAACTTCCGGGAGCATCCACAGGAGTACGAGAAGATAGAACAGCTTGATTAGCTTGATGAGTTTCAGCCTCATGTTGTTGGGTAACAGAATGATCTCCTCCTCGACAGCCTTTAACAAATCTTCCATGTGTGGAAAAGTTCAGTCAATCCCATGCATTTCCATGAGCTCTTATCAAAATTGGTCACCATACCTACATAGGTGGTAGAATCAGATATAGCTAACTCGAAATGAGCAGCATTCACGATCATCTGTATAAATCAAGGATACAAAATGAACTTCTTCCCTCCTACAACAATCACATTCTTCAACATCTCAGCAAATATAGCCTTGGATATGTTGTATGGTAAGTCATCAACGAGAGAAATCAGTAATGGTTCGAAAACAACACAGAGACTATCTATCCTAGACTTTAGATTACTTACAAAATGCACCACCACATGAAATAACTACTTTCAGAACGGAGGTAAGTACTTCTTCTCCAACGTAGGATAATGATGATCAAAACCTATTCTCTTTAGAGAGTCTTTCGCCATGTCATCATTAATATTGACTAGTGCATTTAGCTTATCTTCTAATACTAGTACACTATTAATAATCTCTACGGTAATAATAACTCTCTTCCCCTTGACAGTAGCAGAAATATCGGGTTCTCCCTGATCTGTAACATCAGTGTAAATCATAGGATTAGCTGTAATAGCATGATATATACTAGAGGTCTTTAGGTCATCAATCACTGATCTGAATAACGCCTTGGCATCCGAAAAATCTAGAAGAAATGCAACGACGTTATGGTTAGTGTTAAAAACCATCGGTTTCGCCATCTTAAAATTAAACAAACGTTTATTAGTAACAGACACTTAAAATTTTTAAAGTAAGAAAAATATTTGAAAATTTCAAAAAGTTACACTTCTCGCGCGAAAACTAATTATTCGCATGTGAATAGTTCGGTTTAGAGTAAACTTCTCGTGCGACAACTTATGTATTTGCATAAAGTCAACTTCTCCGGTGATAAGTCAAAGTTTCCACGCGAGTAGATCTATGAAAATTCAAACGTTTTCGCGTCTATTCATATTCTGAACATTTTGACACGTAACAAGTCCAATTTTGTAGTTTTCAAATTAAGCTTTTTCTGGGTGTTTTAACCACTAATACATGTTCATTAAGTGTCGATTAGGCCATTATTAAGGTTTCATATTTTTAATTTTGTCCAATTTTAGGTGTATTTGTCCTTAAACATTCGGTCATGAATCGAACACACATAAAACCAATCTAAAACTAGTAACCTACCTTATCAATCACTATTGTAACACTATGCGACCACAATGAACAAGTATAACAACGAATATGAGTTCAACACTTAGAAAAATTAGAATGTGAGATCAGGTAGTTTTCATGCGAATGGTTAACTTTTCACACAATATACCTTTTATAGATGACAGACTTCTCATGCTAAGAAGTCAGTATTTGCACACATCAACTTTTCACATCCATTGAACTTCTCGCAACCGAGAAGTTCAATTTCCTTTGAAAAACATCTTTGAACTTTTCAACTTTTTAATTTTTATTCCTTTTATTTGAACTTGTGATTTATTATGTTTAAAAATCATGTTTAACCAATTGTTAATTATTAAGTAAAAACCCTCAGTTTTTATAAAACTTTTGGTAAACAAAAACAGAATGTAGACAAACATCAAATTTAACAAAAACGAAAATAAGTTGACACACAAATTTAGACTTATAGCTTAAAATAATTTTGGTAATTTTCAAGTATGGGATAATATTTCTATGAAATCGATCATTAACATCATCCATATTTATTTTTAACAAGACTTGTTATGCTGATTGTCGATATGTTTTATCCATTTTAAACACAGACATCAATTTTTACTTATGAACATATGCTATGATATTTATCATGTTTTTATTAAGTTAAATGAAGTCAATGGATCCTACAATTAAAATATGTGTAGGATCCTTAGCTAGCTTCAAGACACTTTTGAGATTTCAAATCATCCTAATTTGACTTAAACTTTTACCTCTGATCAACATTTCAAGATTATTTTTCTCTCTTATAGTATCTATATAGAGCATAACTAGCCTGAGAAACATATCTGAACACAGAATATTAGCACGTTTTAGGACTTATTAAATGTCGGTCGGACTTATGTTTTACCCTCGTAACACGTTTAAGACTTATATACCAATTCGGACTTACGTGCCCCATCTTTTGATTTTGCCTCCCGTTTCAGAATACATTCTCAAAAAGAAAAATATTTGTCATATAGTATGTCTTCCTTTGACATATCTTTTATTATTATGCACGTTGGCATCTTTTATTCTTATATGGCTTTTTGACATCTTTTTGCTGCTTTTGATTATTTTTCTTTTGTTTTTGCCTTACTATCTTTTTCATGTTTTGAACTTCATATATATA
>BJCO01006444.1:0-10752 GCA_018326465.1 Flaveria floridana
TGCTTGTTACTTGTTATATTGTGATCAACTCTTTATAGACTCTTGCTGAGTGTTATTCAAGGTGAGTTTGAGAGAAAAAAACCATCTGTTGAGTGACACATAATCGATCCTGCAAATCCTACAGATCAGAAGGTGAAGTTTCCTACCCACTCATTTATGAATTCGGCCTTGTGCTGGTGGGACAATATTGTCCAGGCCGAGGGTAGCAGGGCCATCGAAAGGATGAGATGGCCAGAAATGAAGAAGTTGGTGCTTAAGGAATTTTGTCCTCACTGTGAAATCGACAAGATAGAGAGGGAGTTCAAACAGCTTGAGGAATGCACCATGACAAACCAGCAATACACCACTAAGTTTATTGAGATGGCGAGACTGGTGCCAGATCAGGTGATGCTGGTGTCGAGGAAGATCAGGAAGTATATCCAAGGATTGTTGGCTGACATTCGTAGGCATCTGATTGTTGCCCGGACAGGTACCTTTCGATCGGTGGTAGACCTGATGGGTAGATTGTATGATGAAAGAGAGGAGCCTGTGGCGACTGAGATGAAGAAAACATGTGGTGGTGACAGGAACTGGAGCAGGAAACGTTTTGGGCATGGTGGTTTGACCCCAAATAGCAAGAAGGAAAGGATTGATGATCGATGGGTGGTTGCAGCGGGCTCAGGGACGAAGAGGTGAGGTAAGTGTGGGAGAGCGCATTCTTGCGTGTGTAGGTTCGGATTAAATGTCTGTTTCATGTGCGGGAAGCCTGGTCATATTGCTAAAGATTGTAGGGTGGCGAGGTGCTACAACTGTAGTGAAGTAGGCCACCTAAGTCAGGAGTGTAAGAAGGCAAGGGCCGAGGGTTCCGGAGCGAAGAAGGGAACGGAGGAGGGAGGAAAGAGGGCAACTTCTAGAGCATTCATGATGACGTGGGAGGAGGCAAGGGTAGACCCCGATGTTGTGTTAGGTATGTTTCTAGTAAACCAAACTTGCGCCTCTGTATTATTTGATTCTAGTGCTAGTAGAAGTTTCGTTTCTACTACTTTCTATGCTAAGTTGCCTGTTAGTGGTAGAAGTATTGATGAACATTTTGACTTAGAAACTGCTATGGGTATGTCTACTAGAATTTCTGATATGATAAAAAACTGCGATATAGAACTAGAAGGCGATAGGTTTTCTGCTAAATTACATGTGTTGCGCCAAGGTGGATTCGATGTATTACTAGGGATGGATTAGTTAGCAACCTATGAAGCAAACATTGTCTGTCGTAAGAAGATGATTCGATTAGTTGCACCCGATGGTTGTTCAGTGATGATTTATGGTGATCGCGTTACTACGATTCTAAAGGTGATTTAGATGGTGGTGGTAGAGAAATGCATGAAGCGTGGATGTAACACCTACCTGGCTTACGTAAAGGATGTGGGCATGTCAATACCACAATTGTATGATGTATTAGTATGTGTGATTTTCTAGATGTGTTCCCAGAAGATTTACCAGGCGTGCCACCAGATCACGAAATTGGGTTTCAAATCAATTTAATACCTGGTTCTGAACCCGTTGCCAAAGCACCGTATTGGTTAGCTCCGATAGAGATGAAAGAAATCATGGTTCAACTGCAGGAGTTAATGGATAAAGAGTTTATCCAACCGAGTATCTCTCCTTGGGGTGCTCTGGTCTTGTTTGTTAAGAAGAAAGACGGTAGTATGAGGATGTGCATAGTCTACCAGGAGTTGAACAAGTTAACGGTGAAGAACCGATATCCTCTACCGAGGAATGACGACTTGTTTGATCAGCTCCAAGGTGCCAGTTGTTCTCAAGGATAGATCTCCGATCTGCTACCATCTGTTGAGGGTAAAGGAGCAAGATATTCATAAGACAACTTTTCGCACATGTTACGGACACTACGAGTTTCTCGTTATGTCTTTTGGTTTTACTAACGGGCTAGCTGCCTTTATGGATTTAATGAACCGAGTATGTCAGCCAATGTAGATACATCAGTGATCGTGTTTATTGATGATATCCTAATTTATTCGAGAAATGAGGAAGAACATGCCGACCGCATACGCGAAGTATTGGAGACACTTAGAAGAGAGAAGTTGTATGCTGAATTCTCTATGTGTGCTTTCTGGTTACGCGAGGTCCAGTTTTTAGGTCATGTTGTTAATCCTGAAGGGATCATGGTGGACCCAGTAAAGGTGGAAGCAGTGATGCAATGGAAATCTCTAAAGACGCAATCCGAGATCCATAGTTCCTTGGGTCTAGTAGGTTATTACAGGAGATTCATCCAGGACTTCTCCAAGATTGCTTCTCCGTTGACCAAATTTACCCACAAAGATGTGAAGTTCATATGGGGTCCAACACAAGAGAATGCTTTCGAGGAGTTGAAGACATGGTTGACTCAAGCTCCGGTCTTGACATTACCCGAAGGAAGCGATGACTTAGTGGTCTATTCGGATGCTTCCTATTCGGGATTGGATTACGTGTTGATGCAACGAGGGAGGCTATAGCCTACGCGACCCAACAGTCAAAACTTCACGAGGCTAACTACCCTACCCACGATTTGGAGTTAGCGGCGGTGGTCTTCGCATTGAAGATTTTGGCAGCACTACTTATACGGGACAAAGTGCACCATCTTCACCGGCCACACGAGCTTTAAACACTTCTTTGAGCAAAAGGATCTCAACACAAGGCAAAGGAGATGGTTAGAGCTCATCAAAGATTATGACTATGAGATCCATTATCATCCGGGTAAGGCCAACGTTATGGGTGATGCCCTTAGTCAAAAGGAAAGACCTGACCCGATTCGAATGAAGGCCTATCAGTTGGTTATGACCGCTGATATGATGAAATAGGTCAAGGATTTTCAAGACGAAGTGCTCAAAGAGGATCAAATTAATTTCGAATGAATGAATGGTCTAATCGTAGAATTGGGTGAGAACAGCCTCCTTTCTAGAACCCAAAATGGACGGATGTCGATCCCTCATTATGGAGGGCTAGGGGAGCGAATCATACATGATGCTCATAAGACTCGATACCTAATTCATCCCGACACCACAAAGATGTATCAGGACATGAAGAAGGATTACTGGTGGCCGGGTATAAAGCATGATGTAGTGGAGTATGTGAGTAAGTACATTACTTTCTTGCAAGTGAAGCAGAGCATCAGAAGCCATACGAGAAGATCTAACCTTTGGATATACCCCAGTGGAAGTGGGAGCAAATCACCATGGACTTCATTACGAAGTTACCACGCACGGCGAGGGGGTACGATACCATTTGGGTGATAGTTGATCGTCTAACAAAGAGTGCTCACTTTCTACCAATCCACGAGACATACTCATCCGAGAGACTAGTGGATCTGTTCATCAAGGAGATTGTAGCTTGTCATGGTGTGCCGATTCCTATTGTGTCTGATCGCAACACCCGGTTCATATCCAAGTTTTGGAAAAGATTTCATGATGCAATAGGGACGAGGCTACACATTAGGACGACTTACCATCCTCAAATAGATAGTCAATCTGAGAGAACAATTCATATGCTCGAGGATATGCTTCGAGCATGCATGATCGACTTTGGAGGAAGTTGGGATGATCACTTAACGTTGGCTGAATTCCCATACTACAACAGTTATTATGCCAGCATTGGTATGCCTCCTTCTGAGATGCTATATGGTATAAGGTGTAGGACGCCCGTATGCTGGGGTGATATCGGGCAGAAAGAGTTAGGAAATATCGAAGTGATCGAGGCTATGACAGAAATGTTAGAAAAGATTAAAGCCTTTATGAAGGCAGCCAAGGATTAGAAAAAGTCATATGCTGATAAGAGGCATAGGCCGATCGAATTCAACGTGGGGGATAGAGTCATGTTGAAGGTCTCGCCTTGGAAGGGTATCATCCGGTTCTGGAAGAGGGGCAAGCTGAGCCTGAGGTAAGTAGGGCCTTTCCAAATCATCGTACGAGTATGAGAGGTGGCCTATCGATTAGAATTACCTGAAAAGTTATGTGGAATTTATCCAACATTCCATGCATCTCATCTGAGAATGCTTCTAGCTGATGAAGACATGATTGTACCACTTGATGATATTGAAGTGGATGGACGACTCAATTATATAGAGCAACCAGTGGCAATCATTGAACAAAAGGAGAAGAGGTAGTGGAATGAAGTGGCAACCAGTGGCAATCATTGAGGTGGATGAACGGATCAATTATGTAGAGCAATTAGTGGCAAACATTGATCAGGAAGAGAAGAGGCTATGGAATAAAGTGGTTCCACTTGTGCGTGTGTGCAATGGAAACACCGAAAGGGTTCGGAGTCTACATGGGAGACTGAAGAAGAGATGAGACAGCATTACCCGCAGTTATTCGAAGAGTGACAGGTTTCAAGGATGAAACCTCTTTAAGGTGGGTAGACTTGTAACAAGCCGGAAATTTCATCAAAATAAAAGGAAGGAAAAATAATAAGAAAAGAAAAAGAAAATAATCTTGAGAGAAAGTAAAAGGAATAAAATTGGAGGGGCTAAAAGTGCAAAAAGGACAAACATTGTATTTATTATGTTTATAGGTGGCATGGCCACCCACAACTTGTGTACACCAACTGCTTCGACATTTTAGAGAGAGAAAGCAAAGTTCATCATAGTTTAGAGAGAAGGAGAAGAAGAATTTTCTAAGAGGTGAGTTTTCTTGTAGCAGAGTTCATTGGATTTTAGAGAGAAGGAGAAGAATTTGCTAAGAGGTGAGTTTTCTTGTATTTTTGCATTTCAACCGAGTTTTTAGCCTTGTGACTGAGTCTTATATGAGCATATGTGTTCGGTTGAATGCTTTTGACATGCTTAGGTGTTAGAACTCTTTGAAAGTTTGAATTTGAAGGAGTTTGTTTCAAGGCAGCAAAAGGTGAGTTCTAGACCCCGGTTTCTACTTGTTTTAAAACATTTTTTTGGCAGAAAATGGATGTTTTAAGATGTCTAATAACTGCTTTATTTATACCTCTATGTATGAATGTATGTGTTGTTGTGTTTTATTATTTTATATGTGATGTTGATGCTTAGAAAGCTAGATATAAGTCAAGAACATGTTGGGATGATGATTGAGACTGAAAATGATTTAAAAACATGCATAACAAGTAGTCATGCGCCCACACAGGGCCCATGCGCCTGAAATATTGCCTTAGAAAAACATTATATTCCATGCGCTAAAACAGTACGCCATGCGCCCAAAAGTTATGCCCAATCATCTAAGTGTAGGACATTCACCCAAATAGTGCCCATGCACCCGAAGTGGCTCATGCGCCTATGTGTCGAAACGCCTAACTAAGGCTCATGCGCCTGCACTGTGGTAATGCGCCTAAAGAGGCCTCATGTGCCTGCATAGTACCAAAGTGCCTAGACTGTTTGTAATTAGAAAATTTTAGGCTCATGCGCCTGAAATGTCTCATTCACCTGTTTTGAACATAGAACTTTCTAAGGGGTTTTAAGAGGTATGTGATTAAGCTAGACACTGATGTTATGTGATGGTCTATGCTTAAAGTATGTATGATGATGTGATGAATGTTATGATATGCATATGTCTGTGATGTGTTATCTTTTAACAATTTTCAAAATGTATATATTATGTTAAATACGTTATGAACTATGTTATGATTTTACGTAGCATGATGGATGCATGAATGAACGTAAAGTATAACATAATGAAACGAAAGATAACAAAGATGAAAATTGAAAAGTAATTAACGAATCAAAGGCTTGCATGGAAATAGAATGGAGGTGCACGACCATGTTGTTGTTAGCTCAACTATGTGGGTTTTAGCTTACCCGAAGGATGCACTTAGGGTCGATCATTGAGATTGATGGGACCCTTGTGGCATGCCCTAGGTGATTGGGTTAGCTTCGTGCATAATGTTCAGGCTCTATTTATAGACCTCAGGCCTAGCATCAGCTTCGTGCATAATGATCGAGGTATTGCACATTGGTCCGGATGAAAGAGAAAGATGGCATGCCGTAGGAGACTGGGTCAGCTACGTGCACAATGTTTGGGGTCAATTTGTTGACCTCAGGCCCAGCATCAGCTTCATGCATAATGTTCGGGGTTTTGCTTATCGATCCGTATGAAAGTAAAAGATGATGAAAAGTATGAAACAAAAGTATGTTTATGAAAGTAAAAGATAATGAAAAGTACGAAATGAAAGTATGCGTATGATAATGAAAGATAACAGTGCAACTACGAAAGAACGAAATGAACAATGAATATTGCCTGGATGTACGTATGTTGTATGCTCACATGTGAAAGTAAAGTATTTATTTTAGAAAGTATATTTTCGTATGTAAAACACACAAGGTATTTTTAATACTTCTAAAACTAGAACTCACTCAGCAACGCTGACTTTTATGCATTTTCAGGTGGTTGGTAATTTCGCTGAGGAAGGAACACGGGGAGGCTACTAGGCAGGGCAAGGCTGGAATCCATTTACGCATAATATTATTGTTGTTTTGTAATGAAAATAATCGATGCTTTTGTAAATTAAAAACAATGTTATATTGCTTAACAACAGTAATTATCAATGAAACGAATGAATGGTTTTTGTTAATGTAATTTCGTTGCTTAATCTTATGAACTATGTAATGTTTTAATTATTATGTGCGATGAATGTCCAACTGTAAGTGTTCCGGGAATGGGGCCTTACAGTGTAGGCGCATGAGCATGGATGAAGCGCCCAACACTTAACCAAATGTTCAGGCTTATGACGACTGTTTAGGCGCATGAGTTTGTCTGAAACGCCCAAATAGTAGTAAAAGTTTTGAGAAATCATTATTATCCTATTTGGACTTTTAAACACCGTTTCAGCGCATGAGATTTCTTTCATGAGTCTAACATTTGTAATTTTCAAGTCTTCCACCTGAACACAGTTTAAAAACATTAGTACTATTCATATACTAAAATTTAAACAATTTGTCAAATTTTGACTTTCACCCAAAATTCACATAATTGACCCTTAATTTTGAACTTTTGACATTTCAAACTTTTATTTTTAATTTTTAATTTTATTTTTTATGTTTTGAGCTTTTTTAATTTTGTTTTAAATTTTCAAAAACAATTTCCCCTCATTGTAGTCTCTGATTTTAACAAATAATCTCTTATTATATTGTTGCATGATGTTTTCCACATTAAAATGTTTCAGGTTCATTTTTACATTATGACAAACACACACATGCTTGAACTTTTAGCTTCATCCTTTCCATCCAAAACATTTAATATTGAATTTTAATACCTTGAAATTTGAATTATTTTCTCTTAGAGTAATTTTACTCCACCTAAACTTTTAAGTTTAATAAAACATAAAAGTTTTTTGAATTTGCGTTTGAAGAGCACACTAATCACTATCAATATGCCTACACACAGAAAACATGCACAAAATCAAAATTAAAGCAAAATAATAATCTAATATTTACAATTGAATTAATGTCTACATTGAGATCATATCAGTTAATATCAGCACATTAAAATAAAATAAATTGTGGATAGTCATAAACAATGATTGAATCCTAATCAAGTGTGTTCAAGGTCAGTGATTTTATAGCAAAGGAGACACAAGATCCAAGGACATACAATGAGTGTTTTTGGCAAAAGAATCAGCATACTTACTTTTTCAATTTTTGGATTGATTAGGGTTGAATTAGATATGACATGATGTGACCTACACATAGACTTAGAGAGATCAACTATCATCAAGGTATGCAAGAAAGCATAGTTTCTCAACTTATTACTTGACATATATTCATAACCAGAGTTCATGTATATAATTTAGATGAGAATTATAATGGATAAACCATTTGATAATCCCTAACTATCCATTTGAATAGGTTGTGTACATTGGCATCTTTTTGCATCAAAGGAGAATATCCAGGTCTGTAATCACTTACAACAGAGGATATCTCATCACTTCAGGTCTACTAATCACTTATAATAGAGAAGCGAGCTGATGCTTGTAACATATCTCATGGTTATTCATATCATCACCAGGTGTGAGTTTTGTAACTTTTCAAGCAATCAATCCGATAAGCTAATACTACTCATTAGTACTAAGGTGAACACACATACATGCATAGATGATTTAGTTTAATCATAAGAATTTACTTTTTTAGTATAATTGCATGAGTTTGCCTACACATCTTATCTTATCATCTTAGACTGTATTATCGGGTGAAATATGCAACTGATCTAACGAATGTACTATCATTTCTCACATATTGTAATGACAGATTCATTCCTAAATAATGAATTAACAAAGAAAAACTCTATTATTATCAAGTGAAATATGCAACTTATCTTTTGGTTTTTAATTTTCTATTTTTGTATATGGTTTTTCTTTTTCTAAGAAACATGCACACACAAAATACAATTAGGAAATTAACTCTGAGAGTTTCTCTTGCTATGTCATATTTAAAAGGGTTCTGATCATATTAAGACTCAATTACCTGAAATACTCAAAAGCCAATTTTTACACATGGTTAATAAGACCAATTGACTCTACCAAATCCCAACCCGTCCTGGTAAAAAGGCATTAGTTAATAGGTTTGCCATATATTTTTTAGCTGCAATTTGGCATAGAATGATTAAACCTTTTTTAGAGTTATCTCTAAGAAGATGATATCGAATCTCGATATATTTTGTTTTTGAATGTTGGACAAGATTAGATGCAATGAACATAGCAGCAGTGTTATGAATGTAAATTGGAGTTTTAAGAATCTTGAACCCGTAATCCCAAAGTAGGTTTTGTAACAAAATGATTTGAGAACATCCTATTGAAGCGACTATGTACTCAGCTTCTGCGGTTGCAACAGAGACATTTGTTTGTTTCTTACATTACCACAAGACTAATCTGGGTCCTAAAAACTGATGACCACCCATAGTAGATTTTCTATTTTGACAACATCCTCCATAATCACTATCAGTATATCCGTGTAACTTGAAGTTTCCTTCATAAGGATACCATAGCCCTAAAGTCGATTTACCTTTGAGACACCTGAATATTCTTTTAACAGCAATTAAGTGGGATTCCTTCAGGTGTGATTAATACCTGGCACAGACACAAACAACATACATTATGTCTGGTCTTGATGCAGTAAGATACATCAATGAACCAATCATAGATCTGTAAAATGTTTGGTCTATAGATTTTCCTTCAGGATCAAGCTCAATCTTGGTGTTTATGTCAGCTGGAGTTCTAATGGACTGACAATCTTGAGTTTAAATTTCTTCAAAAGCTTATCAACAAACTTCTCTTGATTGATGAAAATACCATCTTCAAATTGCTTGACTTGAAGTCCAAGAAAGAAATTTATTTACCCTATAGAACACATTTGAAATCAAGACTTCATTATTTATTCGAATTCATTGCACACTTTTGATATGATATCGTCAACATACACTTATACACATAATAGATCATCAGCATCATTCTTTATGAATAAAGTTGGATCGATTTTCCCTCGCGTGTATCCATGTTGGATTAATTGTAAATCCTAGGGCCTTGATGGAGTCCATACAAAGCTTTGCTAAGCTTGTACGCACGATGTGGAATTCTGAATCTTCAAAACCCAAAGGTTGCTTTACATACACATCATCGGTGATTGGTCCATACAAGAACACACCTTTTACATCTATTTGATACACTTTGAATTTCATGAATGATGCATAAGCTAGGAAGACATGAATTGATTCAGGTCTTGCAACTGGAGCAAATACTTCATCATAATCAATACCTTCTTCTTGAGTGTATCCTTGTGCAATGAGTCTCGCTTTATTTCTAATAACTATGCCTCGATCATATGTTTTGTTTCTGAATAACCATCTTTTGCCCATAGCATTTTCTCCTTCAGGTAAATCCACAAGATTCCACACTTCTTGTTTATGGAATTGCAATAATTCTTCTTGTATAGCCTCTATCCAACTATTGTCCTTTAATGCTTCAGTAATGTTTTTAGGAATAATTTGAAAAATAAAACATGAGTATAAGCAAAGATTTGCTTGTTCTGATTTACTCCTCATAATTCTCTCATTCAAAGGACCAATAATCTAAGATGTTGGATGGTTCTTGTGAATGCGAGATGTTGGAATCTCATTCCATTGAACATGAACATCTAGATTGTTTTGATTCAAGTTGGAAAGCTGATGCAATAGGCTTGAAGAAAATGGATTGAAATTGGGAACTTGAGTCGGTGAGTTGATGAAGTAATCAAGATTACCACAATCAACTACATCACTAGAAATTGATGATGTTCCAGACTCAGGTTGTACAACTTCAGTACCATCATTAGTAATTGGTTGTGAAACATTTTGATCTTCTAAAATGGAATGATCTTTATCTTGATGAGATTGATCATTATTATTAAGTTGTATTATTGAATCTTTGACAAAAGAGAAAAATGGATAATCTGGGCTTGAGTCATCGTTATCGTCAGAATCTAAATCATCGCTGAAAGAACCAAGATCTCTTTGAATTTTCTTTTCACCTGTAGAATCAAGCATGTTAGATTGATCAAACAAGTTAGATTGAAAAGAGTTTGACAATGAACCTAAATCAAATAATCATTCTGGACCATTTGAAACTAATGGAAATGAATTTTCCAGGAATTTAACATTGAATGTTTCATGTATAACATTTGTCCTAGCATTATAAACTCAATAGGCTTTTGAAACAGATGAATATCCAACGAAAAATCCACTATCAGATTTTGCATCAAATTTTCCTAGATGATCACTTGAGTTTAAAATCATAACT